>CAMOHE010046010.1:0-10208 GCA_946598075.1 Artocarpus hirsutus
TGTATGTTTTCATGGTCAAATCCTTGAGGAAGCATGTTTCAAGATAGGGACCATCTATGAATGAATGTTAAGGGTTCTAACTGCTTGAGATTAACGTTATGCTACGGGCCCAAAAACTTAAAAATAATGTATGTTTATGAAAGTATGTTTTTATGTGGAACTACTGTGGTTTACTTACTAAGCATTATGCTTATATAGTTCTTGTGATGCAGGTGAGCTTCCAAGTAAGGATGTAGATGACTGAGCAAGAATGGTCCAAGGTCCCATGACGAGTCTAAGATGTAATATTTATTTCTAAGTATTTCTTTGATGTTATTAGAAACCAAGAACTGTTATTGAGGACATTTAGGGGATTTTCTAGCTTTTGTATAAGTGTTGTAATCTTAATATTTTCGCTGCTAATGATAAGATAATTTTCACATTAAGGTTGAGCTAAGATTTGATTATTTTTTGGCCCATCTTCACATGCATGAACGAATGATACGTGACGCTCCTCTCCTCTTTTTCCTCCGGGGGGAGGGAGGGAGGGAGGGGGTCGTTACATAGTAGTTACAGAAGATCATCAAATATTAACCTTGTGACATGACCGTTTGGGTCATTATGGTTCAACAATGATGTAAAGAATAATTGAAAACTCATGTGGACATCCCTTGAAGGGCCAGAAGACCTTTAAACAAAGGACTAATGTTCATGTACATCTTGTCCTCATGGAAAGCTGATTTGGCAATCTTCACCAATTAAAATTATTAATGAATCACCTGTATGTCTTGAACGTATTTGAGGTAATACATGTGGATCTATTCACCCTCCGTATGGACCATTCAAATATTTTACGGTATTGACAGATGTCTCTAGCAGATGGCCACACATTTATTTATTATCAACAATGTGGCATTTATGAGATTCCTTACCCAAATAATCAAGTTACAAGCACAATTTTCTGATTATACCATCAAGAAAGTTAGACTTGATAATGTTGGTAAATTTACATCTCAAACTTTTAATGATTATTGTATGTCAGTTGGGATTATTGTTGAGCACCATGTTGCTCATGTACATACACAAAATAGTTTGACTAAATCTTTGATTAAGCGCCTCCTTATTGCTAGACTATTAATAATGAGACCAAAGCTTCCTATTTTTGTATGAGGACATACAATTTTACATGCTGCAGCACTAATTCTCATTAGACCAAGCGTTTATTATAAACACTTCCCATTACAATTAGCATTTGGTCAAGAACCAAATATTTTCCATTTAAGGATTTTTGATTGTGCAGTATATGTACCATTTGATCCATCACAACGCACAATGAACAAGAGACACTTTGTCTACCTTTTCTCTCTATGAATTCTCTCTAAAATTTTTTTTGAAATTCATAACTTTATTCTTGTATTTCGTAGTTTTTATAACACATTTTGATTTCTACATTCAAAAAAGGCAAGCTGGTACAAAATCTTTTCTTTTTCTATCTATTGTTTTTCTTCTTCTTCTGTTTTTTTTTTTAATATTGAGAGTAACTTTTTAGTTCATTAATTTTTTAAATATTATTTAATACAGATAAGGAATCGTAATGTTGGTACTTTTAAAAAATTAACAACTTAAAGCAGTATTTTGAAACCGATTTTACAAATACAAATATATTTTGGACAGTTGTATAATAAAAGGGACAAAATTAGTATTTTGAATAAACACAATAGGTGATTTGAATTTTTTCCCAAATAAGTAATACATATTATTGAAGGTAGTTTTGGTATTTTCAAAAACTTCGCTAGTCAAACATGGGACACCGACTTACTTGAGACCATTTTAAAAGTTAATGGGGCACAATTAAGTATTTTGAAGCATTTATAAGAGAAACAAAAATGACATTTTGACCGAACACAGTATTTGGCGTATTGGGTATTTTTTTCTTAGAAATAATAGGTTTTTATTTTTTAATTTTTTTCTTCTTTGCCTGAGTGACCCGGATATGACTTGCCAGTGACAATAACAATAAAAATGTGCAGGTAACTTGACGCAACCGGCGCTAAGATGCATGCAAATGAATGATCCACATCATATAACATGATAAACTATACATCCCATATACATGCGCTTTATCTAGGCTTTGAGTAATGGTTATTCATTGGTCACGTATCGAGCTTAAAAAACTATGTATGATTACGACCACAACTGACCACTTAACTATATATTAGTATCTTCCTAATACAAATAGCCAAATTCTAGCTGCTTTTATATATAATGGAAAGAGATTTGGTAGCTTCCTAACAGTGGTACACATTTTAAAACTATATAAATAGTTAAATCTAATCAAAATTATTTTTTTATGAATCTATCGATTGAAAACATATGCACACTGATAGGTATATTTTTCAATTTTTATCAAAAAATTTGCCATAATGGAAAATATAGGTAATAGCAATAAAAAATGGGGCGAAAAGAGATGATCTCTAGCTTGGTAAGGAAAGTGCAATTATTCCCTTGCACGGTTGATGCCACATGACCTCCAATTCAATATCACAGCTCATGAGCCATAGATTTGAAAATATGTTTCAGAGATTCATGTCTCCCACAAGTACCCGCGCAGTGATCACTTTCATCTTTAAATTGGAAGACTTTAGACTAAGAACAATAAAAAGGTTCCGACTAGCTTATTCTAAAGCATATGTGCTGTGGCATGAGACCTTTTTTTTCCTTTAAAAAAAAGAAAAATATTATCAACACCAACTACCCTTAAACTTTAAGATCTTTCAAATTTTGTTCTCCTAAACTTTAAACATATCCACTTTACTCCCTCCTTGAATTTTAAAACTCTTCACTTTATCCCTTAAACTTTAAAAATCACCACTTTACCCCCTGAACTTTCAAAGCTCCTCACTTGGTCTCCTAAATTTCTAATTTTCCATTCAAAGATGAGGAGATATTGTGGATAATAGACAAAATCTTATTTTTTGCTCTTAAAAATGACCCATATGCGAATTATACAGGCTTAATTTGGTCTATTTGAATAGAAAATTGGAAATTCAAGGGAAAATGAGGAGCTTTGAAAGTTCAAGGGCAAAGTAGTGATTTTTGAAGTTCAGAGAATAAAGTGAGGAGCTTTGAAGGTTCAAAGGGATAAAGTGATGATTTTTAAAATTCAATGGTAAATTAAAGGAAAGCCTGAAAGTTAAAAGTTAAATGTCATTGATATTAATAACCAAAAAAAGGTTATGATGTGTAGTGGAGCCTAATTATATTGTACACTTTTGGGTAATGTAGACATATATATGTGTATTATATTAGAAGGCATTTTTAGTGTAGTTAGTTTTTGCAGAGAAAGAAAACTGAAAGACAATTTTGTATATTTACTACAACGCGAAGTTGATGTAACTCTTATATTGAAAATGTTTTTGTATGCATATGTGTTCTTTGTTTATTCTATTTTTTTTTTTTAATTTTCTTATCGCTCTTGAATAGTTGGAATTAGGGCTTTTTAATTTATACACTTGATATGTTCTCTAACTTGATTGACAAAAAATCAAACATAGATTCTTAATTATATTATATGTATTTTATTTAATTTCTTCATTATTAACGCTGACATTAGTGATAGTATTAATCAATTGATTGCGTGATTATATCAATTATAACAGTATTTTAGAATTAGGACATACCAAGAAACTAGAAGCGCACAAATGAATTTTGTAGTGGATCCCAGAATTTTCAAAATTCGAGGAAGGAATGATACAAACGATCTTCCATTTAGATTTTTCGTATTACATTTTGAATTCCACGTTGTAAAGTACGTATTATATATAAATAAACAAATATGGACACATGACAAGTCGAAAAGCAACAAAATTTAAATCTTAGCTGTTATACTTTGATTAAGAAGATAATCACTCGTTAAAAGTGATCATATTAACGATCGACCACTTTGAGGGAGGAACTTTCTTTTTCTCCCGACAAAAAGGTGGTGCGATAATGGTATATTTGTTGGGAGAAAAAGATTAATGTTCCTATAGTGATGATTGATCACCACTTGTTCGTATTTTATGTATTTGTAAAACACAAGCTCACTTGCTTATATATAGAATTAGGATATGCAGATAATTATTGTACAATTTGAGGCCATGAATCTAATCTTAATGGAAGTACTCGTGCAATATTCTTAGTTTTGCTAAATTAAATAATGAAAAGGATAATTAAAATTAAGGACAACTAGAACATCTCAATTAGATTGGCATCCTCTAGCTAAACCATCCTTTCTCAGACCCTCTGCTCAAATTTTCATGAAATCAAGACATAAAAAATAATTAGGAAAAAAATTAATACAAATGTCCAAAAAAAAAAAAAAAAAGCAAAACCCACTAGAAAATGAAATCAATTGTAGTTTCAATAGAAACTAGTAGAAAACAAGAATATATAAAGTATGAAACTCTCTAGAGTACAGAATTAAAACCTTCTAAGTAAAACCCTTTAGGAAATCAAGGAAAAAGAGTACTCAATCGCAATGCTCCTAAAAAAAATTATTGGGAATCAAGGATATACAAAATTCTGAATCTGTCTATATTAGTCATGGCATCCGCTACGCCATCCCACCTTCGGAAAGAACCACACGACCATTGCCTGTGTCGTACTCGAGCACAAAGCCAATAAAAATGGTGGATCTAGAGATCGTGACAATGTGGTAAGGAGATGTATATAAGAAACGTCTTACATGGGTGGCTGCCCTCTTGTAAGAAGACCTTAATTAGGCAATATGCAAGAAGACCTCTAGCGTGACACTAAAGAAACGCTAGGCGATAAGCAGTGGCGAAGCCAAAAGTTTTTGTGAGTGGGTACACTATGTGAAAAATTGTTGATAATTGTTGTTACACACAAATATAGTTATATGTTTTGATTATTCAGTAGAAACACAAATCATAATTTTTTTTAAAAAAAAGGCACAATAATATATTTTGATTTTTTAGTGGAGATACAATTATAATTTTTTATATAAAACAATAATACAACGAATATTTTTAAAAATTAGTAAACAAAATTAATATACTTTAAAAGCTGAGTAGGCCACGTATGTGGCGCCACCAGTGGCGACGGGGAGCATGTCTGACAAACCCTGCGACCTTGCTTGACGGCATCCCGTGATTTGGTCCAACATCGACTTCTTGGATTCGGTGTAGAATGCAACCACCTTGCAATGCCAATAAAGGATTGGGTAACAATGAAGGGCGATGTCAGAATCATAGAAAAGGGGAAGATTTAAAACCAAATTAATTCCCTTAATTTTCAAAACATTTGATCATTATTTGAGGGATAAGGGGTCCTTTTTCTATACCAAACAACTGTACATTTTGCCACATACAGTCATTGTCACTGAATTTGAAGTGAGAAACAAGATTTCTCTTTTGTCACCTTCAATTATATTCGTTTCGATATGGTATATTATATTGTCCAAATTAGAACTGGCAGAGATGCCGGGCAAATCACGTCTTTCTACTTGTCACTAATATAATATGTAAAAAGAGTAGTTTTCTGATTATATTCATGGGTACGTTGATGGTTGCTTTTGCCTTAATCTTTGATCTGTCTTCATGTGCTCGGTACTTTCTGCCAATCATTAATTTCCATATATATATATATATATATATATATATAAGTCCAACTGGTTTTTTTTTTATTTCCAGCTAAAATTATTCTTTTTACACTAGTACTGTATCAAAGCAAGTCTTTATTATTTTTTTTGCTTCTTGTTTATACTTTTATCATTTCTTAATTTCGATTTCATTGGTGTGTGAATATACCTACTTCAAAAAAAAAGGTGTATGCATAATTTTTAAAGATAAAAAAATAAAAATATTTTTACAATATTTATAAGAGCAAGGAATTTAGCATCCTAGCAAGTTATCAATTGAACATGATTGTGATATGTTTATAGATCATATATAATATTTATCATTTTTCTTTATCATTCTGTTTTGTTTCTTCATTCCTAAGCACAAAATAAAGTTATTCTTTCGTCTAATATTTAAATGGCTATTAATTGAATGCATGATAGATTGAAAAGAGAGAAGAAATTAATCTTTTATAAAATAATAAAAATTGGATAAGAGTCAATCTTGTCAGATATTGGTAAGATCCTTTTTAGTGTCTATCATAAATTCTATCATCCAACATAGCTTGATAATTGATAAGATTTTCTTATTTACATATTTTTTGTTAAATTATTATAGTTATTTATTATTGGTTATAGTACATGTATATTTCTCAATACTATAATTTTATATGTCAAAATATATACCCAAAAAAACAAAATGGGAACTATTTTTTTATTGACACATGTATAAGTTGATGCATATCCAATGTCGTCGAGTGATACCAGTACTCTAATAATCAAATGAATAAATAAGACGAAGAAGAAAAAACAATGCTTACAAATATTAGTATATAACTTTTTTTTGGAACTAGAATGGGAGAAATATGCAAATTCTTGACCTCCATATTGAATTATGGGTCTAAACTTACAGTTAGAATATACCTACATCAAAGAATCTCTTAAAACTTGAGTGATAAATTCAGTGATTGGTGAGAGAAAATTCCTCAAAACACAAAGGCGCGCCATTAACGTAAGAAATCTAATTATAGCACATTTAGTTGGCTAGTTAATAAGAAGAGGGCAGGGTCAGCAGGTTTGTTGCATCATTGATGAGCACGTTGGCTTTGCTTACTCAGGAAGCCACTCCAACGTCATAACTCATTAAATAATCAAGCGCGTGATGTGTCTGTGTGTGTGTGTGTAAAGATGCTTTTTTGACACATCTTATTTACTTTTTACATTTCTTTTTTTCAACTAACTCTTATTCTATTTCTTATACCTCTCTTAAAATATCAAAAAATCCCTACACTAAAATAATACTATTAATTTTCTTTTTTTTACTTACCCATCAAATAAGCTTACAATTTTTTTTGAACATTTTTCTTTTTCAGTTTATATACTAATCGAAAGTTTTTCCATAACATAATTTTTCCTTTTTATTAAACCAAATTTGGGGTTTTGAGAATCAATAATCGGTGGTGGATTATACGGGTTTATATACGAATTGAACAAATTGTATTTCCTTACTTAAAAACAAGAAGGGAAATGTAGTTTTTTTTAATATCATGTTCTTTACATCAAACCAAAGAGTGGTTCTTTTTACTGAAGCATACAATTTGTAGTTATTTATATATCAAACAATTTGCAACATATATATAATTATAAGTAGTATATATAAAACAATATTTAAAATAAGAATTTTTTAAAAGAAAAAACTATATATATATTTTGGGAGCCTGTTTCATATTGAAATCTATTTTTATTCTTTTGAAAAAAATAATATTCTAATTTTTTAGAAGGGAATATATATATGTATATAAGATAGAGCGTACAATAAGTATTTATTTAAAACACGTTTATCCTTAAGAGTAATTTTATTAATAGATAATACACTAATAAATAATTGTTATTAAAAAAGAGTGCATAAAAAGTAGAATGAAGATTATCAATAGACATACCCTATATATAATTAAACTTTCAGTATTTTTTTAAGTAATCCAAGTAATCCAGCATGACTAATGGGCTGTGGTTTTGGTATCTTGTTGTGCCAAAGTACTCCCTTTTTTAGTTTTTGGCACACGTCTTTTTAATGCTATTTGTTTGTTCTAATAATTATACCGGTTTTTGGTCAGGATTACACCTTGTACGCAGTGTCATTTACATTTAGAGGCAGAATTACATGTATACGAGGGTGGGTGGTCACTTTCCCAAAATTTTTTCCCTTTTAATATTGTATACAAAATTTTATAAACATTTTATTCCACACTCTTAAAGTTATATATCTTTTTTATTTATTAACTAATTTGTTCAGCTTCACCCTTGTTCATATTGTTTCTCTTCCTTGAAGAAATTAGGCTTTAGCCGGAAAGTAGATGATGTTTTAGAATTGTATATTAATATACGTTGAAAGTGGTTGGACCCATATATAATTAACTAATCAACTCTTAGTTAGAATCTTTTGGTGGAAAACAAACATTAAAATTCCTTCTTCAAGTGTGTTTACATGTATATTCATTTTCATTAATTCATTATAATTATTATTCTAGGGGGAAAATGTCATTATAAATACTTTAGTGTAATATGTATTCTTTCAAGTTTTTAATTTTTTATTTTTAATACTTTTTTGCTTGCTAAAAGTAGATCTTAGATTGTCATAATCTATGGTCCCTCTGGACTTTAGTGGGCATTCACCAAAGTACTTGGCGAAATGAGTACTTTCTAGTTGTCATCACATGTGCTGGCAAAGACCCTCCTGCTATACTTTCACTAAAGTTGCCATTCACTTTATCACGATGCTTGATAGAAAGAAAGAGAGGAAAAACTAAAGAAATTCTGGACATTAAGAGGATAATTAATCGTGAATATCTTGCCAAGACATTATATAAGGTAAAAAAAAAAGAAAGAAAGAAAGAAAGAAAGAAAGAAAGAAAAATACATTCTTAACTTTTATCCGGAGCTTACAAATTAAAAAAAAAAAATTGAATACCACGAATATTAATTGGGCGAAGCCATCATAAACAGCTTGCATAGTTTTAACAAAAACCAATGCTATTCTCGATTGAAATCAAGAAAGGAATCCCAAGACATGAGAGGGCGAGAGAGAGAGAGAGTGAGCACGTTAATTCATAATGAGAGAGCGTTTTGGCAGCCAAAGCTAAAGCATTTTGGCTTTCTTTGAGACCGAGTTTAGCACGTATTAGTTTTAATTATTTCAGTATAAAATTTTCATATGTTACAATATCTTGTATTTAATTATATAGTTTCAACTATATTTTTAGACGCATGAAAAAACACTCTATATAATCAAAAGGCAACTTTTTGTCCATATATTTTGACCAGAATATTAATTTTTTATTGTGTTTGAAATAATGTGTCTTACACCATTTTTTTAAAAAACACTCCACTCCATACTCATTTTTTATGTTTTACACATCATATTAAAATTATGTCCTACATATGACTCTAAAAAACGTGTTAAGAACTTTTTTCACAATTTTGTTAAGCGGAAGAAATCGGTGCAACATTCTTATTCCCTGCGTTTTGCACATGTTTTTCCTTTTTGGTTAACATCGTGTCTTTCTCTTGTATTTTTATTGAAATGATGCGTTTTACTCTGTATGTTTATAAATGTTGCACCTAATAATTTCTACCTTTTTCTTTGGATAGATTAATAATTTCTACGTTTACCAGTCATGTTAGAATTATCTATATATAACATTAATTTGCAAATCTTGTTGAAAAATCTCTCCCTCACTATTTGGAAAACACAAGAAATTTCATCAAAATTATGTGCTTTACTCTACTTTTAGAAATGTTGAACCTATTTTCCATATTTACAAATCGTGTAAATTTATTCCCATGTGTTATAGATTGTTTTTTTTAAATCAAATTTGTGTTTAAAACCTTCCTCACGATTTGTAACGTCAGGGGTATCGACACAACATTCCTGTTCTTCATGTTGTAGACACATAATAAAAATTCTCATTTTGTTTTTTTTTTAAATTATTTGTTTTATTTTACAATTTTATAGAAATGCTGCCCTTATTTTTTTATGTTATATACAAATTATATTAAAATCATCCGCTACATATTTTACAAATTGTTAAAAACCTCTTCCCAAAATCATCAAAACAACCACTCTCAGTTACGAAACCTAGAGCTGGAATAGATACATGCATGTGGAATATTGCTTTATTCGATAATAACACGTGTACAAAAGTTCTCATTATAATCCTTATTTTTGTCCAATAGCTCTCGGAACATAGTTGGAGGCAAAAGTTTTAATCTAAAATATATATTGTTAATAATTCAAATATTTTTATAAAAAAATATATCTACTATATTAAAATTGATATGAAATACAAAAACTTTTAGTTAAAATATTTTTACAAAAAAATATCTACAATAACAAAATTAATTTATACCAAAATTTTTTTATTCGAATTATATTCCTTCCTAAAGTCAAAATCTCACACAACAGTGCTTAACAGCAGACTTCACTTAAAACAATTCCGAAGAAGACGAGAAGAACAAAAAAACAAAAAAAAAAGAAAAAAAAGAAAAAAAGCACTAAATTTTAAAAAAGTGAGAAAAAAGATTGATAAACTGAAAATGACTTGTCTTTGTC
>CAMOHE010046010.1:10228-45112 GCA_946598075.1 Artocarpus hirsutus
GTTAGAATTATCTATATATAACATTAATTTGCAAATCTTGTTGAAAAACCTCTCCCTCACTATTTGGAAAACACAAGAAATTTCATCAAAATTATGTGCTTTACTCTACTTTTAGAAATGTTGAACCTATTTTCCATATTTACAAATCGTGTAAATTTATCCCAATGTGTTATAGATTGTTTTTTTTTTTTTAATCAACACTACAAGAAAAACTACATTTAACGACATATTATTTATGACATGTTGTTTTTAAATGTCGTTGAAAAGTACATACAACGACATCTCAAACATAGATGTCGTTAATAACATTTGAAATAATAATTAACGACATCTATATAGATACCGTATTAAAGGTCTCCTTTTAACGACAATAGTTTAGTATCGTTAAATTATTTAATGACAAGTAGGCGATATCGTCAAAGCCTTAGAGATTATACGACATCCCTTGTAGACGATATCTTGACCAATGTCGTCGATAAAGGGTGTCGTAGAATCTCCAAGACTTTGACAACATCTCCTACTTGTCGTTAAATGGTTTAACGACACTAAACTATTGTTGTTAAAAGGAGACCTTTAATACGACATTTATATAGATGTCGTTAATTATTGTTTCAAATGTCATTAATAATATCTTTGTTGGAGATGTCGTTGTATGTACTTTTCAACGACATTTAAAAACTACATGTAGTAAATAATATGTCGTTAAATGTTGTTTTTCTTGTAGTGTAAATTTGTGTTTAAAACCTTCCTCACGATTTGTAACGTAAGGGGTATCGACGCAACATTCATGTTCTCCACGTTCTAGACACATAAAAAAAATTCTCATTTTGTTTTTGAAAAATTATTTGTTTTATTTTACTCTTTTATAGAAATGCTGCCCTTATTTTTTTTTTTCTTATACAAATTATATTAAAATTATCCGCTACATATTTTACAAATTGTTAAAAACCTCTTCCCAAAATCATCAAAACAGCCACTCTCAGTTTACGAAACCTAGAGCTGGAATAGATACATGCATGTGGAATATTGCTTTATTCGATAATAACACGTGTACAAAAGTTCTCATTATAATCCTTATTTTTGTCTAATAGCTCTCGGAACATAGTTGGAGGCAAAAGTTTTAAACTAAAATATATATTGTTAGTAATTCAAATATTTTTATAAGAAAAATATCTACTATAACAAAATTGATATGAAATAAAATAACTTGTAGTTAAAATATTCAAAAAAAATATCTACCATAACAAAATTAATTTATACCAAAATTTTTTTATTCGAATTATACTCCTTCCTAAAGTCAAAATGTCACACAACAGTGCTTAACAGCAGACTTCACTTAAAACAATTCCGAAGAAGACGAGAAGAACAAAAAACAAAAAAAAAAAAGAAAAAAAAGAAAAAAAGCACTAAATTTTAAAAAAGTGAGAAAAAAGATTGATAAACTGAAAATGACTTGTCTTTGTCTTTTGCCTGTCTCCATCTTCCGTCCCAACTTTTCCACTGTTTTTGCTGCTCAAAGACACACACATAAACAAACAAACATGATTAATTAAAACCAATTTGAATTTTCACGTTTCTTTTTTTATTATTTGTTTTATTTTTATATTAATATAGATATGGTTTGTTGAATTAATATAGTAGAGGTGGTGGAGGGTTGGTGTTAGGATCTTCCCTTCAACCTCGAAACCTCGTCGTTTTCTTTTCTTATTTCTTCCTTCTTCTTCTTCACTTGTGCTGTTTTAGAGAGAGAGAGAGAGAGAGAGAGAGAGATTTCGTTGTTTTCTTTTTCACTCTGTTCGAGATATACAATATATAAATACACACAAACATGTAGACATAATAATAATAATCTCCAGGCATTTTTGCCTGCCTTTGTCTCTCCTCCATTTTTTTCTTCCACTTTCAAGTTTCCCGCTCGCTTTTTCATGTATTAACTTTCTCTCTCTTTCTCTCTCTCTCTCTCTACACTGTAGAGTTGGTTCTGGTAAGAATCTGGTTCCAATGCTTTTTCTTTCCTTCTTGCTATCTTTTTTTTTTTTTTCAATTTTTTTCTTTCTCTGTGTGTGTAGCATGTTATTTCGTTTTCATTTTCCCGGAAAGTAAAAGGGAACATAGAAAATGAATACCAAAGCCCGCAGCACCAATCTTCAGGCCATGAAAGCTGCTTCAAATCATGATAAAGTAAGTTTTTTTATTTTTTTTTCAATTTTTGGGTTTTCAGAATTTATCATTTCTGGATTGAATATTATATAACTGAAGAAGGTTTTTTTTCTATTTGAATCTGATGGGCAATCCGAAATGAATGTTGAAGTTCACTTGAAAAAAAAGGACTTTGAATAAATTTTCAGAGCTGCTCATCGTTCTTAAATTTCACATTTAATTCTCATAAAGAGAGTATATATTTTTTTTTCCAATATTTAATTCTTTCTTTTGCTTTTTAACACTGTCGAATTCTACACTTAAATTACCTGAGAGGAAAAAGAAGGAAAATTGATAAATAAATAAAGGCAAGTGCTTTTGATCCAAATCTGAATTGGTCTTCTTTCTTTCACTTCTATCAAGAAAATAATAGTTTTTCTTTTTTCTTTTTGCTTTTTTTGCTCGGGCATGCAGATAGATCCCTTTTATATATATTTACAATATTTGATAATATCTTTTTATTTTTTTATTTTTTGTGCTTTTGAATTTCTTAAGAAGGAGAAGATGGATAGTCGGGTGATGAGCAGAGTCATGCGTTCTGAGAAAACTGTGGCCAATAGGCGCCGATCAAACAGGGAAAGGAAAATGGCCTTGCTTCAAGATGTATATATTTATTTATTTATTTATTTCTTTTGGCATTATTTCTTTGTTTTGTTTCAACTACATTTTTTTTTTCAATTTTTTTTAATTTGTTGATGTGTTTTTGACAAATATAAAGGTTGATAAGTTGAAGAAGAAGCTTAGACATGAAGAGAATGTGCATAGAGCATTAGAAAGGGCTTTTAATAGACCTCTTGGAGCCTTACCTCGTCTTCCTCCATATCTTCCTTCATATGTAAGTGTATAAATCTACAATTACAATGTTGACTTTTTTTTTCCATTTATTGTGATTTTCTCTTATTCTCTTCTATCTCCAATGCCAAAAAAGATAAAATGAGATGTTGAAGTGTAATGGGATATTGCCGGATTTTTCGGTTTCAGACATTAGAACTTCTTGCTGAAGTGGCTGTGTTAGAAGAGGAGGTTGTTAGGCTTGAAGAACAGGTCGTGAATTTTAGGCAAGGTTTATATCAAGAAGCTGTGTATGTGTCATCATCCAAGAGGAATATTGTGGAGACTTCCAATGATTCGATTGAGCAAACTCCGGTTAAAAGCGCTAAACATCAGCGGTCGAAATCTTTGCCTCAATTTGAGCTCAATTCTGCAATCAGTTCATCAGCCACCAAGTCTCTACCTTCTCTTGCTAGAACTAGTTCAAGTAGAAGGCTATTTTCCAATGATGCAGTGTATGTCAGAAACGGGAATTGTTCCACTAGGCAAGTTTATGGAAGACAAACTCCGAGAAAACCCGAGACATCCTCGTCGCCCTCAGAAGATTTGCGTGGAAAAGAGAATCGGTTGTGGACAAATTTTGTGAAGGATAAGACGTCTCCCGAAAAAAAAAATTCCAAAGCGGTGACCCCATTGAAGAAACCTCCAATCAAGCATGAACACAAGGACAAGACTTCGGATTTGTTGAAACTACAGGTATTACTGTACAGTTGAAAATTTCAAGTTAGAACTTGTCTCCGCTTTGTTTTTCGGTTGTGTTAAATGCATCTTTTGATTGTGCAGCTAGAAAGCAGACTGGCAGAACATGAAAGAGCACAAGAGAGTTGTTCTGGATCACCAGATAGCAAAGTAATTGAAGCTGATTGCTTACCTAACAAATTATCTGAGAATATTGTCAAGTGTTTGACAAACGTTTTGCTGAGGATGAGCGTATTAAAGGATAGAGAAACCGAGTTTCGAGATCCTTATGGAATATGCTTGGAGTTCAGAAATTCAGACATTGGCCCTTACAAACATCTGTGTGCTATTGATGCTAGTTCAATTGATATCAGCCGTACCACAGGTGCATTGTTTCTGATGCACAGACTCAAGTAAGCGAACATTCTTTGTAGTCGTCGTATTATAAACCGAAATGTTGAGCCAATTGAGGCTAGTTTAATTAGTGTTCAGTGGGCGTATGAGTTGTTTTCAATGTTTTGAGACTTGGGTTCGAGTCTCCGGGAATAGAAAAATTATTATACATTCATGTGACTGATATACAAGTATATGCATATATTCTTTTGCTCACCAAACTTATGCTATAATAATTATCACATTCAGGTTCCTACTCGGAAAGCTTGCCTCTGTGAATTTGGAGGGTCTTAACCATCAGCAGAAGCTTGCGTTTTGGATCAACATTTATAACTCTTGCATGATGAATGTAAGATGTTTTCCCTTCATATACTAGCAATTGTAAGACCAACAAATTTGGAGAGTTTCAATTGCGAGGTTTGCTAAATTTCATTTTTGAACTATGCACCATTTTCATGCTTTTATAAACTTGTGTGTAATTTTTGTAGGCGTTTCTTGAGCAAGGTATACCAGAGACCCCAGAGATGCTCGTAGCACAAATGCAAAAGGTAAGGACAACAGTTTTGTTTTTGTTGTTGCGTGGAACAGTGCCAAGGCCGTGTGTTCAATTTTTTAGTACTTGGATATCAGTGTTGATTCGTTTTCGAATGATGTCCCGACTGAAAATTTTTTAATGAGAATTATTAAGCTGCAAATGATTATCAGCATTAGAGGATATAGTTGTAGGGTTGGGCTGGTTTGCCCCACACTGCTTCAAAGGACACTCATGAGTGCTTCCAATATTTAGTACTCCGATAATGTCAGATACTGTCAGATGAATCACATTGCAACTAACCGCATTTTCGCTCTGCTTGCTGCAGGCAACTATAACTGTGGGGGGACACTTGCTGAATGCGATTACGATCGAGCATTTCATTTTGAGACTACCTTACCACTTAAAATTTGTGAGTTCATTCACTCATCTCAGGGGGACAAAGATAATAATAATAAATAAAGAAAGAAAGAGAGAAAGAAAGACATAACCTTTGCATCGAAAATTAAATTGCACTGTGTTTCTATTGTTACACAGACCTGTCCAAGACCTGCAAAAAATGACGAGATGAGAGCTCAAAGAGTATTTGGATTGGAGTGGTCCGAGCCATTGGTTACATTTGCGCTCTCTTGTGGAAGCTGGTCCTCTCCTGCTGTAAGTTTCATCTCAAAATTATGCAAAGAGGAATGAAAAGAACAGTTATTTCTAATGCAGCTGGTTTTTGTCTTTGAGTAACAACGGTTTTACTTAGTCAACTGATGCCTAGAAAACTGTTTCTTTTTTTCCCCCTTAAAGTGATCCTTAAATCTTTCACTGTTGGTAAAATGAAGGTGAGGGTGTACTCAGCTTCTCAAGTTGAAGAAGAGTTGGAAGCAGCAAAAAGGGACTATCTACAAGCAACAGTTGGTATCTCAAGGACAAAAAAACTAATTATACCAAAACTATTGGATTGGTATCTTCACGACTTTGCAAAAGATATGGAATCATTGCTTGATTGGGTGTGCCTTCAACTTCCTAAAGAAGTGAGGAATAAAGCAGTTAAATGCCTTGAGAGGAGGGGAAGACAGCCTCTTTCACAGGTCGTACAAACAATGCCATATGACTTCAGCTTCAGGCTGCTATTACGCCGCTGAATATGTTTGTTCGTCTCTTCTCATGCTCTGTCTGCATGGCCGTGAACTTCAGATGTAGTCTTCTCGCATACTAGTATATAAATCGGCACGATAAAAGTACATAATCCGGCTCTTTTTTTTTTTTTTTTTTTCATAAACAATCTGTGGGCAGTGTGTTCATCTCCCAAACTGGATTTTGATGATTGGTTTATGAACATATGGTGTAGGGGAATAAACGTACTTTGAGGCTGCCAATGTCTTTTTACTTGAATGCATCGAAATGCTCTTTTATTTTTTGAACTGAAACAGTTCAAACGAATATGGTGAATGCGAGTTGAAGCATCTTATGCTCAACAAAAATGCAAGATATTAGGTTTAAACCAGTAAAAGAACTGTTTCATAAAAAATGAGTGGATCTCCATAAGTCTAACGTCTGAGCATCTTAAAGTTTAGATTTACTTTGGTTGCAAAATCAACGATTGTACATGTTATTGCCCAACCATTCAAAATCATACTTGAAAAAGAAAACGATTCAAATTTGTAGCTGGAGATGTTATTACATGTAATGTGAAAAATGACTTCCCAACCAAGAAGACCAAACCCCATGTTTTGCATGGTAGAAACATTTTGCAAAAATGAGATTTTGATTTTATGTTAGGCGTTCTTTATGTGTAAGATAATGCCTTTCGTCGTCCATAGTGACGGGAAGGGGGCCAGAGATGATCTCCCTCCCTACTGGTTGTCTTTTGTTTTCTCCTTTTAGGGAACATGCGGCATCTGCAGGTCGACAGATCTGGCCCACCAATTCAACATTTATGTTTCATCCCCTGCACAATAAATGCCTTTTTTTTGACCCTCTTCTTGATGCTTTTCATATTTCGCAAGCATATGTGAGATCTGAGAGAGAGAGAGAGAGAGAGATGACAGAAGAAATGAACGAGGCACGCTACAAAGGAAAAATAAAAAATGAAAAAAAAAAGTTCCGCGGTTCAAGGTTTTTTGAGACTACCTATGCATCGGTTGAAAAAAGCCGATTTGTTTAACTCTAATTTTAAACATCCATGATTTTACAAAGAATAATTCTTCACAAAAATGTAGATATCAATGACATACCATTCTTTTTTTTTAAAAAAAAAAAGGAAAATAATAATACAATAAGGGCAAAAAGCGGCGTGGCTCTAAATAACCAGGAAAAAGGAGACAAATACGAACTCAACAAGAAACAAATTATACACAACCCCGCACTGCCATTTGCTCCCTCTAATGTAAAAGTCAACACCCTCGAAAGGGCATTCTCCGTGGGCAACTTCGACAGGGTGAAAGAGGCGGACCAACATTTCGGGACTGTTTCTCCAAGCTATCCTATAAAGCCGCAACCTGCAACAAACTTTTTTAAACTTAGCCAAATGGTGACGGAACTGGTCCTGAGAGTGCATCTGATCTTTTAATACTTCCCATGCCACAAATAATGCATCCAGGTGTCGAAAGAGCTGAAAACTTGGCCCCACAGAGATCGCAGACGTCATAACCAATAGTTGACAGACGACTAAGAGTGGCATAACAGAACTGAGATGGATCTTCCAATGGATCAATGGACTTGTTGGACAAACCCCTCTGAACACACATGTCGATTAGGCTCCTTAGCTCATCCTGTTTACTTGGAGGCGCTTTAGAAAAAAGAAGTTCGAGCATTTGCTTGGAATAGGCAAAATTCTGCACTTCCATATTACGTTTTATGGCAGTTCGGATGCAGTTTATCCGGTGCTTTGCCAGAAGAGGCAATGATCCTAGATGACGAGAAAGTCTTGCCATCTCGTCTTTTGCACTGATTGCACTGGGGCCTTGGACTTTCTGCAGCCTCCCAATTTCCTGTGGCAGAACCCAAAAGAAGAGTGAGAATATTGACTTAACACGCATTGTCATGACAAAGGATGGGACAGGAACAGCACACCTTTTCAAACACAATTAAAAGTTTAGCGGGGTTAATTTTGACAATAATAATAAGAATAATAATAGTTTGGTATTTTATGGTCAGACGCTAAGAATAAAAGAACTAGGAAAACATCAAAAGTACGCTGTCCTGAGCACCAAATGGGGTTTGGATTACAGTTCTGACGGTGATTGGTCTCAAGGAACCAAGTTTATTCTGGCTTGATATAGGACTTGTAATTACAGGTACCTGAAGAAGATTAACTGCCAACTTGTACTGAGCACAGATGGTTGCTTGGGCTTTAATATCAGCTCCACGGGACTGATCCTTTGCGAGTGCAAGAAAAGCTTCATCAAAACAAGACAAGGCATCTGAAAGCTGATTCTGTTCTAGGTGAGCAATTCCTATCTTGAAGCATACAGAAGCCGCAGCACCACGAGGAACCTGATATGAGGAATTCCATAAACATTTTGTTCAATCAAACTTGATAAATAAAATAAAAGAGCAAGAATAAGATTGTTTTGGATATTGGGAACGTGTGAAGTTTTGAAAGGAACATTATGAGATGTTGGAAACCTCTTATGATCACCCACATCTGGAACTTAGTTTATTGACTAAAATCTGCATATTAGAGTATTACCTGTCCAGGGCGCACAGAAGATGGTGGTGAAGGAGGACGGGCTGGAGGCTTTCCAGAATCAGCAACTCCAAGGGCGCTAAGATCAAGAGGCTGTGTGGAAATTGGAACCGAAGTTGGCTGGGCCTGAGGCTGTGGCAGGCCAGCAGATTGGCCTGAGGGTTGTGGTGGAACACCACCATCAGGAAGTCCAATTAAGTCCAGTTGAACAACAGGTTGTTGAGTGATTTGAGGGGGAACACCACCATCAGGAAGACCAATATCAGCTTGAGATGTGGGAACCTGGTTAGGCGTAACATTGTTGCTTTGAATTCCTTGAGAAGCTTGCTCCATTTTTGAAAGGTAAGTCCCTGGAGGAGGCAGTTGGGCTGCAACCTGAAAGGATGGTATGGTATTCTGGAAAAAGTCCTCTGCAATGGGTCCAGATGTAACTCCCATGCCCATTACCATAGGAGCCGGTTGTGATACTGCTGCAGGTTGTGTCAATGAGCTTGTACCAAACGGATCAGCAGGCACGGAAACTGCAGGAGACACTGTTGCAATGTTAGAAGACGACGACGGGGGTAAAATCTGGCCAAAGTCCTGCGACCCACTAGTCAATGACTTGGTTCTGCTTATAGGTAGACCCAATCCTTCACCAAGCTTGAACTGCTTTGTGGCTTCTTTAATCTTATTCACATCCACTGTAGTTGAAGTAACTGGCTTATCACGTATTCTAATGTGTATTTTTTTAGCTTTTGATACCCCCTCCTCGTCGCTGCTGCTACCATCAGCAGCACCATACATGGATTTCTTGAATTCTTCTTCAGCTTTAGCCTGCTCATCTGCAGCAGTGGAACCAGGAAATTGTTTCGTAAGGGTTTCCAGACCCATCAAGGAACTGCCCTTGGAATCACCGTCCGCAACGGCTTTGGACTTGTTAGATATGCCAGAAGCAATTGAAAGACCATTTGGCTTATTGTCTGCACCTGTAGGAGGTGTAAGAGCTCTCACCAGGCTATCTTCCCTCACTTCCACAATGTTGCCTCTTCCTTTAATTGAACCCAAGTAAACACCAATATGATCAGCAATTGTAGACGGTATGGTACCATCGTCAGTCTTCATGTATGGCAACACTTCAGTAGCCAATTCCCACTGAGGAATAGCCTTCAAGTTAGTAGGGGTTTTAATTTCCCAGTTTCCACCACCCCATTCAGGTCCTTTGGGAACCATACTCTCTGCGGCAAAGTTGGCAAAAATGCCTTGGGTCCACCCAGTAGAGCGAACTCTTAATATCCTCTCACAGTACCGCCTCAATTCTGAATCAGTGCCATCTTCTTCCAATTTTTGAGCTAGACGCCGCATTGCACTGGGATTTAGGTGGCATATAAATAGATCAAGCATGCTTTCATAGTCTGCTATAACTTCAAAAGTTTCTTTTGCACTATCAAACTGAGCAAACCTGTAATTCAAGCGTTCCATTCAACACAAGAACCATCAGTCAGCAGCAACAGGAGAAAGAATCGCATGGGAAAGACATAATTTTGCTAAAAAGATACTTAAAAATATAGACAGATTGTATTACATTGACCATCCTTGCAAAATTTTTGGATACTGTATTAACTATCTAATTTTTCCTTGGTTAGGAGATACTAGAAGAAAGTCGAAGAACAAAACAGCGATCATGATATCTAACAGATATCCAGTTGTTTAGATATAGTCTCCAAGTAACACCAGAAACAGAACATCGATAGGAAAACTGAACTGGTAGTATCAATACCCCTATGGATTTCTAACCACTTTCGAGATAGAAACATATGATCAATTGTGCAAAATTTGTCCTTGAAATACCAAAATCCCATACTTTAAGTGGCAACTACTATATGCCATGTTATCTCAACCAGACAAGTTTCCAGTTACCATTTTTAATCCACTGTCAAGGAACAAACTAATCCCACAACCAAGACAAATACAAATATCCCTTAAAAAAAAAGGATGAATATAAATACAGAAACACTTATCCTAAGAGCATATAGTTTACAGAGAAGCCTAAATAACTATTTCCATACATGTTAGAGAATGAAAACGAGGCAATCAGTAACAGAAAAAAAAAAATTTAAGAGCATTAGTTTCTAGAGGTTATCACAAAAAATTAGCATAAAAACTTAGAATGAAGAATATGGCTTATCTGCGTACTTGATGCAAGCATAGCCCAACTGGCGGAAACGATGAAACAAATGAGAAGTTGGAGGACATCTTGGATAATCTCTAGAACGGAGGAACTCATCTTTTAAAACAGATAAAGCAGCAGAGAAACGAAGGGCTTTGATAGCATAAACTCCTCGCAACACCTAAGTTCAGTTTGCAACATGTTGAGCAACCAAATTGAATGAACAGAAGCTTTGCAAAACAACACACAACCATTCACTTACTTGAGTGAATTGCGGGCCTGCTTGGGATAAAGACACGGCAAGATCTCCACACACAGGGGGGCCTCTAGCAAGAATATCAAGAGACCTTGGGGTGATACGCAAGCTGTCAAACCTTCAATAAGAAAGTAACTTGAGATGTCAGATTTCAGTCATGACATTACCTTTCATACATGGTTCTATTGAGATGTAGAAAGGATGGAAAAAGGCACTAGGTTATAAAATTTCCAAAAGTAGAAATGAAGATAGATGTATGACGACTAATGAATGTCCACAATCAAATGGCACTGGATAAGCTGATTTAGAAACCTTGAAGTAATTTGGTACAATATTTCTGAAAGGTCAAGCTTCTGCTCAAATCTTTCTTGCATGGTAGAAAAGCCAATAAGAAGAGGTTCAAGAAGCCCAACAAGACAACTTTTAATCTCAACTCCCTTCTTTTGTCTAGGATTTATTTCTGTTGGGTTAGCAAACAGCAGACGGTCATTTAGAGCACCAACCAAAACTGCACAAAATTTCACTTGAAAGGTCAGAAGGGTGATAGTCAAGTACAGAATGCCAAACTGTGAAATATAGACCAATAGAGCACCCAATGTTGCAGAGTTTTCAACTGAAACCAGCATCAGCAGCCTAAGTTTCTACCTGCATGAGGCATACTTATGGAGAGAATAGTCCTCACTTTCCCATCCCAGCCAAGCACACTAATTGCAGTGGCAGTAGAAAAAAGAAGAGCAGGACCCACCCATAACAGGGATCTGAAGTGGACAGAAGTTAAGCGCTAAACATGTTTATAACTTCTATACATAATTAAACATTAATAAACAGGGAAAAAACTTAAAAAGATATCGTGTAAGGATATTGATGGGAGTCCCATATCGTATTTTGTCGAACTGCTAGCCAGGATCTCAAGGTCTGCTGAGACCAGAAGCACTCTTTGCGTGGTTAATATCCCTGCAACATAACCTCTAAGAGTCTCTTGCCATTGAACCTGTCAGTTGAATAAAAGTGAGCTTTTTGAATAAACAAACGCAAAACCAACCAAATTCCTCATAGAGCATTCTAGATTAAAATAACTTTTGCATACTTCAGAATTGCCATGTGAGATTGAACCATATCCATTAACAACAAGACAGACCGACAGCTATCAGAATTGCCAACAACGTTATAGGTATCTCATAGAGAAAGGTGCAACACTGGATTTTCAGTATATTCCATGTCTATATGTTCACAGAATCAAAATCATAAATCACTAAAAAATATGATAATTTGACGCGATACAAAACGAGGCCCAATATGCAACAAAAAAAGTACTAAGCGCTGTCAGGACCAAAAAAAAAATATCCAATTTCTCAAGAACATAAAGAGAGTTTTATTTTCTTGTTTTTTATGCACTTTAAAGGCTTGTTTGGCACACCTTATTGTATTGTATTATATTGCATTGTATTGTATTTTCTGTATATAATACAATACAATATAATGCAATACAATGCAATATAATACAATATAATATGGTGTGCCAAACATGCCGTAAGGGAAAAAGAGGTCATATTCTTCCAAAACTGAAACATCATATACTTGACCCTAATTGTAAGGACTACACTGTATAGCCATGTAACTGCTGCACTAGGTCGGGACAAATGTGCAACATGTTGGATACATGATTTTTAGAGACAATTACATGGACCTCCTTGCAGCACTTTAGAGAAAAAAAACAAAAACAAAACAAAACAAAAACATGCACACACACACACCCAAACAAACAAACTACAACAACAAAAAACAAAACACACACACACACAGAGACACAGAGACACTCGTCTAAGCTAAGCCTTGCCCAAGTGATCACCTGAAGTACAGTTTCATGTAATTTCAACTTGATTGACT
The DNA here is from genome assembly GCA_946598075.1 of Artocarpus hirsutus. Classification (NCBI taxonomy): domain Eukaryota; kingdom Viridiplantae; phylum Streptophyta; class Magnoliopsida; order Rosales; family Moraceae; genus Artocarpus; species Artocarpus hirsutus. The sequence goes on from CAMOHE010046010.1 coordinate 22,833, forward strand.
TTTTCCCTTCACTTTTGGTTGATAGATAATGGCCGTCAGAAGTTGACAAGCGATATCCTTGAACCAGCTTTACCACGCCAATCTGTTTACCATGAGAAGCAAACAGCAAGGATGACTCTACAATCACACAGAACTATGATTAGTATATATGTTATTCAAAGATTTCTGAAAAGACCAAAAAAAAAAAAAAAAAAATTGATGTTTGCTCACCTAAAGGAGTAGAAAAGATACGATCAGCTTCATCTTCAAATATAAATTGCATGGGACCTTGGATAGAACCACCATCATTGTCCACGGATTGGTTCTCTTCAACAGCACTGTTCTTTTCGTTACCATCCTGAGGTGTCTTTCCTGGAAGAAAATATAAAGCCAGTCCAGTCTTATCCTCATCAAGAATTGCAAATTGATTCTCGTTGGGGCCAACAAATGCTGCATCTCGACCTACAACACTCAAAGATGCACACCATGAAGGACTAATTAGTTCTCCCACATGAATTCTTAGGTGTTTTAGCAACAGGAAAAATTAAGACATCAGAATCAAGCAAACCTTTCACTGTAGTGCATTTACTGTTTGCTGTTTGAGACTCGGTGTTTTCTCGATAAACCACCACCTCATTTGCAGAACCGCTGAACTCATAAACAACAAGGAAGATGTGCTGTTTTTTACTGTAAAACATGTACTTCGGATAATATTCCACATTTCCAGGAATCTGGAAAATACAAGGGAGGAATAAAGGTTACAACCCCAAAAAAAAAAAAATGATTATGTAAGAGTACAGCATCCATATTACCGAGCTATAAAGCTTCTTATAGATACTATCTGCTCCTGTACATAGATTATATGCCATAAGGTTTGCACCATCCACGTAGAAAGCCCGAACAGGATAATGCAAAACACGATTTTCCTTATTGAAGAAATTGAGCTCCAAGTGAAATGGCTGCATGTAACCTGATGATGTCATTTACAACTCAAAAATAGTAGTTTAGATAATAGCAACAGTAGATGGCAGGAAACCTCACCTGACAAACTGGAACGTCCTTCAGATGATGTTTAACGTCTAACATAGCGATGAGTGGCAGCCGAGAAATCGGAGCACTTTTAGCATGACCTTCCATGAAATGCTACAAAAACAAAATACAGAATAAATCTAAAGAATATGAATAAGTCATTTACAGAAGTTGAGAAGATCAAACGCAACTTACACTATAAAGAAAAGCCTTCCGTGCAATATCTGATATTGTAAGATGACTGCGGCTGTAAACAGAATTTAGAACATCATTATGTGTGAGCAAGCGTGTATTACAACAAAAAAACAAAGAATATAAGGTTGTTCAATCTCTATGTGCGTGTGGGAATGTATTCTCATTAATTATGGAAATTGGTTGACACAGGAGAAATGGAAAATGGTTTCCGTACTAAAGATCTCAATAGGGGATTCAAGGATCTAAAACTTATATTGTGTTCCAGAAATTGTCACCGACTCTCCCAATATCTCAAACATCATCACACAAAAAAAAAAAAAAAAAAAGTCTTATCATACAGTACGTATGCAAGTGGGCAACCTTACCCTTTAAGATGATGCTCTTGCAATTGTGCTTGGAGTTGATGGTCAGCTAATATTCCAGATGCACCCAAGGATGAAAGCTTTTCTTTCAAAACAGAAGCTGTAAAGTACCTCTACCATTAGCATCTAGTCAGTAAGCAAGGAAGCAAGACATACATGCGTCCATGCATGCATGTGTGTGTAATGTATGCGTCTCTGCATTCTCGGTGATTATGCGTACAGGCAAAACACGAAATTATAGGGTTTGGCATCTAGAAACTATTATGTAGTTCCAGTTTGAACCGGCAATTCCAGTTCGAAACGGTTTTGCTATAATATTTTTTCTTACAAAATTTGAATTGCTACAGTAGTTTCAATTCAAACAGACAATCCAAAAGCCCTATAAACATTTGTGACAGAATTAAAGTATTAATAAAGGGGTTATGCACATAGGTTCTTGGCACTTAGGTCCCCATTTTAAAAATTTGGACAACTAGGTCCTCAAAACTCTCATTTTCTTGGCAATTAGGTCCCATTAAAATTTAGACAACTAGGTCCTCAAACTCTCATTTTCTTGGCACTTGGGTCCCTATTTTGGAGACTTTGTAACCGGCTTTCCAAACTCCCACAATAAAAATCAAGTTATTTATAAAATCTCATCAAACCCAACATAACATATGCCCACTCGTGAAAAATATCTATAGAATATTAAGATGGTTAATATTAAATTTAAAAAAATTATTTTATTATTTTTAATTTTATTATCATATAAAATTGTTTGTTTTTTACTTTGCAAATTTTATTATCGCATACAATTTTCTTGCTTTAACTTTGCATTTTTATTTTAAACATGAAAAAAATGGTTGATAATAAAATTAAAGTAAAGATTTTAAGCGATAAGAATTAGATTAATGTGTTGTATATAGATTTATAATTATTTGGCGGGATGGATTCATAGAAAGAATGGATCTTGTGAGGAATTCATGATCCTCAATGTTTAAGATTCTAAGTAATTTCAATAATTCTAGATTTAGACAAATTAGAGAACATGTTTACTTTTCTTTTCTTCCTCTTATATCGAAAATCATGAGGATATTTTCTCTTTTCACTCCCCGTTTCACTACCTATATTATTTTCCTATTTTTTCCATCCAATTTTTTCTCTATCTCATCAAACATGATCTTGATGATTGAGTATTTTAATAAAGGGATTATTGCATCGTAGGTCCCCAAATTTTACAACCATTGGCACTTGGGTTCCCATTTTAAGAATTTGGACACTTAGGTCCCTAAACTCTTAATTTGTTGGCATCTTAGTTCCCACTTTAAGAATTTGGACACCCAAGTCCTCAAATTTTAAATTTATAGGCATTGTAAGGCCCTATTTTAAGAATTTGGACATTCTATTACCTGAAGATCCTCTCGCACTCTGTAAAACTGCAAACAGCTGTTTCCTTCCTTCCCTGGTGTATGCAGCCCTTTTTTTCACATTGTCTCCGCCTGTCATATTCTGTAACCAAAATAAAAAATAGAAGTTAACAATTTGCTTGTTTGGTTGATTTTTCATGTATAGATTATGAAACTAGTTGTACTTAACTACAAAGAGTAATGCTGCTAAATTTAATTTGGGGTGAACTTCCAAAGATTTAATTTGTGGCAAAGGATAAACTGCTTCTCCACCCTGTTGAGAAAGGATGCGGGGGATGTCAATTGATTCGATAGCTGCATAACAATTGCACATTATAAAAGTCAGAAACGACAAATAACAGAAAACTTTAACATAGACAAAGAAAATGTGTATGTGCAATCAATTGCGGTGATTGTCAATAACTAGACATTGCTGTCAGATTTATGTACTTGTACCTCTGCAAGCACAACATGGTGACAATAGTATAAAATACATCAGACTTTTTATAGATAACTTTTTTAATTGATTGTTTGTGAAAGAAACTTGTAAACAAGTAAATACTGTGTCAGCCCTTCAATTAATTCGAGTATACACGTGAAGGGGGTAAACACTTAACTGTCCTGTTTACATGTTATCTCTTCCTAACAAGAAAAAAAGGAAAAATAAATGAAATTATCAAAATGAAAGGGAAAAATAAGCCAAAGGGAAAAAAAAATTAATACTAATTATGACCCTTTGGGAGAGGATAGGTATATAAACCAAGTGGAAACTAATTTTTCAAAGCATGCATCACATAACACAGATGCAAAAGTAAACATAACTGACCAGCAGGCTCAAAAAAATTTGCTTGCATTGGAGGCCTATTAGGATTAAGCATGACCCGTGTCTTCCATGATTGAAGATTTCCATCTTTGGATACAGTTACAAGTAACCGCAACATTGGGAGCCAAGCAACTGATGTGATTGGTTGAGAACCAACTTGCATGCTGATTGCAATTAAAATTGGATTATTAGCATCTAATTAGCTTTAAGATGTCGAGAATAAGACAAAAGCTTTCAAATAGAGAAGAAAAGACCACAAAGAATCATAGTTTTAGCCATCAAAGACATTCGTAGAGCACTGAATACAGTAAATTATGAACAGGTACTCCTCCAAAAAATCGAATTCCTCAAAACCAGAATCTATTTAGAACCAACACTACAATGATTATATAAAAACAAGACAAATAGTAAGTACCATTTACATGCTTTTCAGTTAGCCAGAGACACAAAGCACTTTGAAGTTCCAATGCCTTTATACGATTCAAATATAAATTAAGGCCATTCGAAGTCCAGTGTCAACCAGAATTTACATGCAAATTTTCAACAAATTATGAAATTCTCCTCAATCCAGCTGTGTTGAAGATTTCAGTTAGTTTTCTAAATATCATTTCCGCTTTGTAACCTCACGAGAACATTCATTTATAAACCAAAAATTAAAGTTTAATTGGAAAGTTGACAAGATAGTTTTCTTCAACATATAAAATAAGTCAAGGAATCAAACCCTATATAATTCAGTCAAACAGGATGGTTCACTAACAAATAACTAAACAAAATCCCTATGTATTATTTGAAATTGTCTTTGAAAGGGTCAAAAGCCTCCTGGCCTCGCTACCATGGTCAACTTACATTCCAATCATGTTAGGTCTCTCAGCTGATACATCCCATGCAAGAAGTGTACCACGTCGATCACCAACAAATATCCATTCCAACGTTGGATGAAAAGCAAATGCACCAGCCCCAGTGAGCTTTATGGTGTTGTCAACTGGTCAAAGAAAAAAGATGATGAAGGACTCGTGAAGCTCGAAAAAGATTATTTATTACTTAAGCAACAAGAAAGAAGCAATGACATTCCCATCTTACGCTGTAATGTGTAATGAACAGCATAGGTATGAATGTTGTATGCTCGAATCAAACCCTCTGCATAAGCCACATACTGAAAGAAAGAACAAAAGAAAAATAAATTAATAAGAAATTCATGTACCTATGAGACTAAATTGCATTAACAGTGCCTATAACCAGAAATCAAATATAATTCGACTACATACCAAGACAGGGAGGCGAGGATGACAAGCAAGGTTGACAATGGGCTTCTTCAAATCCGTCTTTATCTTTGTTGGTGCCCTACCCCCTTCAACAGTTCCCACGACTTTATGCATGTAATGCAAATGATTAAAAGTTAGAATAACACGACAATTACACATAACTCAACGCACAACAATATATCCATCAGAGGTCAGGTGAAGTTAACAAAAATAAAACCTGTCACACTCATTTTTCGATGGAATCCAAAAAAAACCACAGGCTGGAGAGGAGTCAAAGCAAGATGGACTTCCGATTCAGAAGAAATTTGTTCCATTTTCTTTTCTGGGGAATGAAGCACACAGGTCTGCTCAGCATCAAAATCACAGGACCGAATGGTGCAATCCTACCAAATATAGAGAATAATATGTTACCATTAGAAATAAAGAAAACATGCGTAACAAATAGGAAACCAAAAACCATTTTTAACTTCCAAAGCAAATGACCGGTAAGCCTTACCATGCTTGTTACCAAATGGTAGGATTCCATTCAAAACAAAAATATTGGAGTGGTTGAGTGGAAAGAAATACATAAACAATCGAGCAGATAAATTGCTTAAAGTTTAAAATCCAATATTTTGGACTGGAACGGATCCAATAAAAAGTATGACTAGTTTTTGAGGGATTAGATAGTAGCTGCTGAGCATCCATTACCAAATTCAAATCTTATTGAACACAGGTTGTGCAAGTAGTTTTAACTGAATAGCAGGTTTCGCAAGCTGGTCTTTCATCTCATGAACTACCAATCTCCACAGCCTTCTGCTGTTTATGAGCAGAGTATTTTCCTTAAGCTTACAAGTTACAACAACACCAATTTTTTCCACCATATCTCCCAAAGCAGAAGCCATATTCCTATCACATTAATCCATCTTATACCTATATATATATATATATATATATATATATAATGAAAGCTTATCTATTCAAGCACATCTTCCAAGAAAAGGATACAACTTCAGCATATATCATTGACACCAACTGAATCCCTTAAATTGTTAAACTAGATTTCATGGATGTTATTCGAACCCCAAACAAGCATGACAACAAAATTAAAAAGCAACACATATGGAACATCCTTAAGAGAAGCACACATGAAAGACCAACCTCAAGGATGGCAATCACAGCATGCCCACTCGTAGGACTATAAGACATACGGACAACAGGTGAGCCAATATTAATAGAGGAGATCTTGCTTCCTGTCAACGCATCAAATTCTGCATTCAAATCATAAGAGAAAGCCATGTTACGACTGATTTAAGACATAGGAGTTGTAACAAATTTTAAACCATAATCATAAGAAATGCTTAAGCTTTGAAATAAATAATAGCATAAAAGTCAATGAGTATTTTATCCTTTATCAAACTATGCGGCTGACAAGGAGTTCAGCATTTTCTAGACGTCCAAGTTAACTACAAATCAACCTGGACGTGTGCCAAGCTCAGCAATTACCAAGAAGGAGAATCTGAAAATAATTTTTGGTAGATCAATACATGAGATCTAGGCCAAAAAGCTTCCAAGAGGTCTTTAACCGAGCATGAATGAGTGATTGATATAGCATTTAACACATCTTCGCCAATAGCAAATAAAAAACCCAATCTTTCCCATCGTGAATTGCTCTACCACATTTTTGTTTTGCTTGATCATTACGACAGAGATGTGCCACTAGCAAGAACCTCCGATATAGTCTAAGTTCAAGAAAAACATAGTGAAGATACTGAAATTTTAGGCCTTTTGACATTTCAGTAGCTCCTAGAAAGGTAAAATTTAAAAAGAAAGCAAGGAAAGTGAGCAAAAAACTCGTGTACTACAGGACGTTTAACATTCTATACTGCTCGAAACAGTCGCCCAAACACAGAAACCCTAGACTATGCGCTGAAATTATATACTTTCTAGAAAGAGAACGAACAAAACAAAGACATGTTCAAACAGACGGCAAGAGTTCAATAAAAGTCGAATTTAGAGCGTAATACGCAGTTGATTCAACTAGAAAACAACGATCCAGAAACTATCTGAGAAAATTCAATCAATGAACTCAAGCTATGAGAAAATGGCGGAATTGCTAACCTATGATGTAGCTTCCAATCGCGACGGCGACAAGCGCCTGATGAGGGTGGAAGGCGGCGGCGTGAGGCTGCAACGGCTTGAGGCCGCGTCCGACATGGCGTAGATCCAGATGCTGCACCGTCGTCCACTCCATCTCTCGCTCGCTCTTCTTCTCAGATTTTCACCTGTATCGCCGAAATCACCGCCACAATGTATAAACCTAATAAAGATCAGAATTGCCATGGAAATGGAACAGATCAAGAAAGAGAGATGTAACAGGAAGAAGAAGATGATGCAGATCTTACTTGGATGTGAAGAAATTTTGAAGAATTGGAGATAGTACCTGGAGAGAATTACGTCAAACGGAAGATCATTTCAATGGAGAAACGCTGAAATTGAAGAATTAAAGTGAACGTCGAGAGTTCAAGGAAAGCAAGACCGACAGAGAGAAAAGAGAGAACGACGATGATTTGGGAGCGGTTCGAACTTTAGAGCAACGGACTAGATGGGCTGTACTGTATTGGGCCTAAGAGCTTGTACGGAGCCCAGTTACTTGTTGGGTCATTTGAGAAATACATCTATGTGGTCATGGCTTTCAATTTTATCACTCCTACAAGGAAAGTTTCAAAACAAAGGTATTTTGGTTTAGGGATAGGCAAATATATATCATTTAAAGGTATTTTAACCTTTTTAGTAAAAAAAATAATATGAATTAAAAGAAGTAAAAAAAATGATAGAACCAATAATGATAGCAAAAAAAAAGTGATACACCATTTAATTTACTCTTTACTTGTTCGAGGCTTGGGTTGGGCCTTTTAGTTTCCAGCTTGGACTCTTACAAAAAAGACATAAAATTCTAGCTCATTTATGCGATGGAAAGGAGAAATATTTTGTTGAAGATGTCACGCTTTTGTGATACCTATATATTTTGATTACCCCATAAATATACCCTTAAAATTTTAACCAGTAACGGATATATTACCAATTGGTACCACTGTAAGACAAATTGGTATCCATCGTGATACCGGTTGTAGAGCGGTATCCACCTTGATGCCAGTCAGTAACCACCATCAACGTCACCGCTAACCACTAGTACCCGTAACGGCATGTCCATCACCATCATTAGTAAATCTAAAAAACCACAAATAGTGAAGGAGATCTCTTCTCCTCCCCTCTTCCTTCTCCATACCCTCTCGTCTCTAGAGTCATCATGTTGGAGTCGTCATCATGCATCTTCCTCTCATATCTCTTCCATTTAAGTGACGAAAAGGGTAAAGTTTCTAATATTTTGACGTTTAGAAGAAGAGAATCATACATTTCCAAATTCAAAAGGCGAAGTGAAAAGGAAACCATGTTCAAAGAGATTTGTAACATTTTGTCTTACTTTAGATTGATTGCATCTTCTTATCATCAAACCTAATATCACTCCTTAGGACTAAACAAATAGTCGAACTACTATTTTATCCAACAAAATTATTAGGGTTATGTATAAAAATGACCCCTTATTTTAAAAAAAATCCTTTAAATAAATGTCCCAAGTTTTATTAAATTAGAAAAAAAAATTTAATTGTTAATTAGTGATCGATTGATCAATTGATCAATTTAATAAGTTTTTAATTAATGTTAGTGTTAGGAATTGGGCACCTCCTAATTCTAAGAACACCAAGAACGAATGATACACCAAATTTTTATACAGATTCGTCCAAATTTATAACTACGTCCTGTTTCTACCACTAAAGATTCCACTATAATGAAGGAGATGATTACATATTACAAGCGAAATTTCTATCACACACTCTCAAATTGTGTTTCCTAAATCTTTCTTCTTTCTAGCAACGTCTATGGGTAATTTTTGAGTATTTCTTCAACCCACACCACAATAGAGTTCTCACACTCAAAAATTATCACTCTCTAACCCTACCACTTTATCTCTATTTAAATACCCTCAAAGAGAAGAAAAATTATCAACTATTAAGAAATCCTAACAGTTACACATTGTTATGGCATGCAACACAAAGTGTTGGCGCAGCAGCGCCCGAATCCAACGTTGCAACACTAGTCTGTTTTCTTGCTGGTGCCGTGGCGCCCGATCTTGGCGCTGTGTCGCCTAAACGCTACCACTTTTTTTTTCTTTTGCTAGGTTATTGATTTAGCTCCATCTGTAACAATCTCCCACTTGGAGATTAATCAATCACCATATCTTCAACTGCAGTGGCAACACCTTTTCATGTCTCAAGGAGAAGTCTAACTGAAGCTGCGCACAACTTCAGTTTCTCGATAGGAACAGTTTTGGTAAACATATTTGCTAGATTCTGACTCTCGAGAATCTTCTCAAGCTCTAACACCCCATCCTCCAAAGCCAATCTGATGAAGTGATAATGCAACTACATATGCTTCATCCTAACATGAAATACAGGATTTTTTGCCAATTGAATGGCGCTCTGATTGTCACTACATAGCACATTCCTTTCCTACTTGTGAGCCAGATCTTCAAAAAAGACTACAACCAAATCATTTCCTTGCTTGCTTCAGTCGTTGCCACATACTCTGCTTCAGTTGTAGAGTGCAACTATTTTTTGCAGTTTCGAGACCCAACTAATTATTGTGCCACCCAAAGTATAAACGTAACCGGTAGTACTCTTTCTGCCATCAATGTCTCCGGCCATATCAGCATCTACATAACCCTGTAATCCCATGCCTGACTTCTTGAAACATAGAGCTAAACTTGCAATACCTCTCAGATATCTAAGAATCTACTTTACTACCTTCCAATGCTGCTTACCTGGATTGTTCATGTACCTACTTACAACTCTCACTACATGTGCAATGTCCAGTCTGGTACAAACCATGGCATACATGAGACTGCCTATTGTGGAAGCATAAGGCACCTTGGCCATGTGATCTCACTCCTGCTCCGTGGTTAGTGATTGCTCCTTTGACAACTTGAAGTGACTAGCCAAAGGAGCACTCACATGCTTCACATTATTCATGTTAAACCTATTAAGCACCTTTTCCACATACTCTTCCTGTGACAATTTTATACCACTACCGTTTCTTGTTATTCTTATCCCAAGGATTTGTTTTACAGCACCCAATTCCTTCATCGTAAACTTCTTAGACTACTCTTCTTTAACTTGTCAATCTCCCGTTTGCATCTTCCTACTATCAGCATGTCATCAACGTATAACAACAATGTAATGTAGGAGTCACCAAAGTTCTTCACATAATAACAGTGACTTGCTTAACACCTCAAGAAGCCACTGCTACACATAAAACTATCAAACTTCTTGTACTACTGCCTAGGAACTTGTTTATTGCCATACAAGCTTTTTTGAAGTTTGCACACCATGTTCTCCTTACCCCATACTTCGAAACCTTGTAGCTGCTTCATGTAGATTTCCTCCTCTAAATCACCATGGAGAAAGGTTGTCTTAACATCTAACTATTCCAAGAATAACTCTTCGTTTGCCACTAGCTCAAGTACCATTCTGATCGTGATTAGTTTCACCACCGACGAAAAAATCTCATTAAAATCAATGCCCTCTTTTTGTTGAAAGCCTTTTACTACCAGCCTTGTCTTGTACCGTTTGCTGCCATCACATGTATCTTTTATCCGATATATGCAGTTATTGTGCAAAGCCTTTTTGCCCTTTGGTAACTCTGCCAATTGCTATGTTTGATTGGACATTAAAGAATCCATCTCATCCCTCATGGTTAACTCGCACTTGATCGAATCTTTGGCCTGTACGGCTTCAACATAACTCTCTAGTTCACCTCTGTCAATCAACAAAATATAATAAAATGAAGAAGAGTATCTCTACGATGGTCTGATGGTCCTACTAAATCTCCTGACTGTAGTAGCAGAAGTGCTCTGGTTTCTTTATGGAGCTATATTTTCTTGATGTTCAACTTCTGAATTCTTCACTTCCACTTCAGGAAGATCCTTCATTGGAATTACCTCAGGCTTCTTATCTTCAGAACCTATACTTCTAGAGTCATTGCTATATCTGTCCTTATACTGAACATATTCATTGAAGATCACATCCTTACTCCTGATAATCTTCCAATTTTGCTCATCCTAGAAACAATAACCAAGCTCAAGTCCATCATAGCCAACAAAAATGCATTTTACATTTTGCATCAAGTTTACTTCTAGCAATAGAATAAATATGAATATAGGAAACACAACAAAACACTTTCAAATATGAGAGGTTAACCTTTTTGCCACTACAAACTTCTTCCAGTAGCTTAAACTTCAATGGTGTGGATGGACTCCTGTTGATCAGATGAGCTACAGTGTTTATTGCCTCAGCCCAAAACGACTTTGGTAGCCCCACGTGCAACCTCATACTTCTAGCACGCTCGTTTAGAGTTCTATTCATCCTCTCAGCTATACCATTTTGTTGTGGTTTCCTTGAAATAGTTTTCTTCATCTTTATTCCGTTCTCAGCACAGTACTGCTTGAAATCATCATCTATGTACTCTCCCCCATTATCAGACTACAAGCACTTCACATTTAAACCTATCTCATTTTCCATCATAGCTCTCCATATCTTGAAAGCATCAAAGACATCAAATTTGTTTTTCAGAAAATAAACCTATACGTTCCTGCTTGAGTCATCAATAAATATCACATTATAATTTGAACCATCAAATTTAGTGATACCTACTGCCGACCCTTCTTCGCCTGTGATCGTTCTCAACCCGAACTGAAAGTTTTGATGCTAGTTGTTAGGAATTAGACGCCTCCTAATTCTAAAAACACCAAGAACGAATGATTGCAGAAAAAGGAATTTAAAAAAAAAGGGATACCAAATTTTTATACAAGTGCGCCCAAATTTGTGACTATGTTCTGTTTTCGTCGCTGCAGATTCTACTATGATGAAGGAGATAATTATAGATTACAAGAGAAATTTCTATCACACACTCTCAAATTATGTTTCCTAAATCTCTTCTATCTAACACCATCTATGGGTAATTTTTGAATATTTCTTCAACCCACACCACAATAAAGTTCTCACACTAAAAAATTATCTCTTTCTAACCCTAGTCTCTTTATCTCTATTTAAATACCCTCAAAGAGAAGAAAAATTCGCAACTATTAAGAACCCCTAGCAGCCACACTTTGTTATGGCACTGGAGTGCTAATTTTTGCATTAAGAAGTCACGCAACACAGCGTGTTGGCACTGTGGCGCCTGAATCCGACGATGCAACAGCGGCGGTCTATTTTCCCGTTGGCGCCGCGGCACCTGATCTTCGCACTGTGGCGCTCAGACACTGGCCCCCCTTTTTTTTTCTCTTGCTAGGTTATTGATTTGGCTCCATCTGCAACAATTCATTGATTTATTGGTCAATTGTTGATTGACTTGGTAGTCAATGATCGAATATACACCATTCACTTTTCTTAAGAAAAAGTTTCAATATTTTTTATTAAAATGATGTTTGACAGGTTGGTTTTAACTAATTTCTTGGTTAGAGAATAGCATAAAACACTCACATGCTATTGAATTGATGTGGTTTTGAACTCTTTTTTTTTTTTGAACTAGAGGTTTTGAATGTGGTTTAAATAGTAGTTTTAAATTGGCGTTTATAATATAAAAGTATAAATAAGGAATAAAACATCACATCATTAAATTGATATTTAGATATATCAATTTAAACATGATTTTGGAAGGAAAATAAAAATAGAAAAGGTTTTTATGGTAAAAAATGGTTCAAAATCATTGGGACTTGAGAAGGAATCAAATTCTCAAAACTAATAGTTTTTGGCCTTTTTAAATCATCCTTATCATTCTGAATTATTTCTTCACTTGGTTAAAATTAATCCCTTTAGAGATGTACGTAACTGCTTAGTTTTGAGAAGAACAAGTATTGATAGAAAACCGGTATCCAGCACATGTTTTAAATTAAAAAAGAAAATTAAAGATGATGAAATTAGATATCTTTTTCTTAATGTAACATGCTATATGCAAGTATATTCGCTTAGAACGTAGCCCAAAAAACATTTGTCAAACTATTCGTTTCTTTTCTTTCATTATTTATTTTCATCTTTACTGTAAAATGAGAGCGATTAAACTCAAACATTTTGTATAATAGCAAGTGCACCTTTTCACACACCATTAACATTTCGAAGAGGTTCATAAAACTGGATTATCATTAGATCAAACTATTAGTATGAGTAAATCAAAGAATTAATATAAGCAAGATAATGAATTGAAAATGAAAAAAGAATATGTATTACCTAAACTGTTTTAGAAAATAAAGCTTAAGGTAAAGTTTATCAAAAGCAACTCTCAACTATTATTCAACTTACCATAAACTGCCCGCCTACCTATAGAATTTGTTTTTAGCTATAAATTAATCAAATTGACGAATTTTGCTTTCTTATAATGCTTTTTTCTTTTAATACTCTCTCTGTCTATATATATATATTGCCTTTCAGTTGACAACTAACAGAGCACCAACTTAGCGACAAGATGGCATTGGTTGCTTGAAAGTCCTAATTCAGAGCATCCAAATTTAACAAGAGGACGGAGGATGGTATCCCCTATTAGCCCTTAGTTATAGGACAATTATATTAGATGTCGGCTCCATATAATAAAATAAAGGCCTTGATGGGCCTAAAAATTGGCTTAAAACTTTTTTGGTAATCCAGGCCTTATCCTATTCCTCTTCAAAGAATGGTGGTAAGGACTCTCATTTTCTGCTTGCACATATAGACTGTAAAAAAGAAGTCCACTTTTACAATAAAGAAAGGGAGTGATTTGTCTACTTTGTTAATGAGTAACAGAACAAACTTCAAGTACTTTCTAGGACACTGTCGTTCACTAAGATGTGCTTCTACATTGTAGGCTTTGATGCACAAGTCATCGAATCCCTTAAAAGTTTAGGGTAGGAGCATCGACGAGAAGTCGTGCCTAAAGTTGTTAGTTTGAATCTAGCTGTGGACTGGATTTGGCCTGTGACTCAAGTGTACTATTGTACGGAGTCTAAGTGGCCAATGATAGGTGTCACGGTATCCAAAAAAAGAGGATTGCCCAATAGAATGCTAAGATGGTACCACATGGTGTTCTTTGGGTAGGATCTATTATATGATTTGGTCAGGGTTCGACCACCTTGTACGTACCACAGAGTTGTTCTCCATGGTTGCTTTATCCTGGTCAGCCGTTTAGTGTTTGGCCTAAGGTTGGCCATTTGGTACCCAGCCTAAGGTCGACCGTCCGATGGTTAGCCTATTTGGTGATTTGGTGCTCAGACTATGGTCAACTGTTTGCTTAATACCTAGCCTAAGGTTAGCCATTCAATACTTGGACTTTTCGGCCATTCGGTGCTGGACCTATGGTCAAATGTTCATTCAGTACCCAGCCTAAGATCGGCCATTCAATACTTGACTTCTTTGGCCATTCGGTGCTCGATCATTTGCTTAGTATCCAACCTAAGGTCGACTGTTTAGTACTTAACCTCTTCAATTGTTAGGTGCTTAGCCTATGGTCGGGCCCTGGCTAAGATCAGTTGTTTGGTACTTGGCCTCTTCGACCGTTCAATGCTAAGCCTATGGTCGGCTGTTTGCTTAGTACCCAGCCTAAGGTCGACCATTCAATACTTGGCCCTTTTGGTCTTTAGGTGCTTACCCTAAAGTCAGCTGCTTGGTACCTAGCCTAAGGTCGACTATTTGGTACTTGGCATCTTCGACCGCTTGGTACTTGACCTTTTTGACTGTTCAGTACTTGAGCTAAGGTCGACTGCTCGGTACCCAGCCTAAAGTCAGTTGTTTGGTACTTGGCCTCTTCAGCTGTTCGGTGCTTGGCCTAAGGTTGACTACTCGGTACCTAGCCTAAGATCAGCCATTTGATACCCAGCCTAAGGTTTGTCATTTGGTACTTGGCCTACCGCTTAGAATGACCTTCCCTACCTAATCGATTTTTCGAGGTCTAGATTTTTGGATGGTCTTTCAATCATAAATAATTCCTCCACAATAATGACTATACAGAATTTGTTGTCATCGTGTAGGCTCCCAATTTCAAGTATTTAGGAACAACTTTTTGGGATGTATCACCTGCATTTATCAAACTTTTGCCCTTTATATAGTATTGCAATGTTTTCCGCTCTATGTTGGCTTCAAAACTGCTAACTTACTCCCTAAAAAAGTCATAGATTTTACAGTGTTTATTTCTGCATGTTTCTCATCTATCTAATTCAACATTAGTGCCTAGTCAATGCTAAGGATTAGATTAGTGGAATTAAACTATTTTTATATGATGTGGAAATCATATTTTTTAGATGCATTTGGTTCCATCAAAAGCTGCAGAATTAAGCCGGGTGAAATGAGGTTGATATATCATTAAATATTTGTTGGTCCACCATTTTACTGCATCAAAGGAACCGAGTTGTTGGCTCACCAAGTTCTTTATTTTTGTGAACCTTGCCATTAAATTTATATGGAAGCCTCATTTTTATTCTCTCTCTTCAATCTAATTGATGTTCTTGTTCATAATTTTAACACGTAGACCCTAGATCTGTGCATAATATTGCTTTGATCACCTGTTGGTAATTATTATAGCTCTTAAAGTATTTTAATTTTAGTTCAGAGAGAGAGAGAGAGAGATGTTGAGTTGCTGGAGGGAAATAAATTCTTCTTTTTCTTCTCCAATATTTGTGCAGCCAACCATTTGAAGTTACGAAAATCAATAGCGTGTTTGGAAAGGATAGTTTGAATAGACAACTTAAATTAATTTTGATTAAAAATATTGTAATATGTGAGAGCTTTATATTGTAGTTTATTTTTTTTAAAATTGTAGCGTGCGAGAACTTTATAATCTAGCAAGTAAAAGTTTTAATTAAAACTACGATTGTTAAATACACAATTTTTTCTGCAATGTAGCTAAAGCAAAGTTAACTGCACCTCAACAAGTCTTCAGATCTAATTAATAGGATGTTTGAGAGCATTGATGATAACTAATTTTGGTTAAAAACACTGTAACATGTGAGAGCTTTAAACTATAACATTCAAAAATTTTAATTCTAACTCATACTATTAAACACCACATAACTCTCATTTTGCTGGTGCTTCCATCAGTAACATTCAATGTAGAGCTTTTAATCATAAATCCTATATCATTTCTGATTTCAATGCCTAGAAAACATATTTAGAGTGAGCAATTACAACATGCAGATTAAAAACAATTACACGATAATAAATCTTGCAGGTTATGATGTACCTATCAATATATCATGCTTATTTGGGTAGGCCATTCGTTCTTGAGATTATTACATTTGATTTGCTTGATATAAGAAATTTGAGATTGATTCTCTATATTTGCTCTGAAGTATCTTTCATTATAATGTACCAGCACTTACATATATATTGATATTTAATTGTCATTATAATGCAAATGATTCCTTTCAAAATAATAATAATAATAATAATACAAAGTATAAACGGTTTTCAAAACAGAAAGAAAAATCATGCGATTTGACCAAAGAATAAAGCAAAATAGAGTAAGCAACAATGTCAAAGTACACATCCTTGCATGCGTGGTTATAAGATTTTTTTTTTCTTTATATATATACTTGAGAATAAAAATAGAGAAAATTACAAATTATGTCACACTTTTAAATATATTCTTTATTCATGCCATATTTTAAAACGATGTACCACATTACTACTTATATTATTTGTTTAAATTATACCACACTAAAATATTTACCGCATTTATAAAAAGTAAGTTTTAAAATATCACATACATGAAAATTCCCAATATATACGTTAACTCACTTGGTAATTGTTCCATGGAGGGACTGTGTGTCTGAATCTCACTATCATTGTTGTCTGTCGCATTAGGGCTTTAATCAAATGAGAATTTTGCAATAAAATATAAAAAAAGAATTAGACTAAAATTTTATCATGTTACATCAAAATTAGATTAGATCAATGAAAAAATATCACAATTCAATTAAAATATAACAGTTTAAAACAATGTCCTTTCATTTTATTTCCGAAAAAAAAAAAGAAAAAAACAATGTCCTACCATTAACGTATTTGTATGCATTCCACTTCTCTACCATTCAATTCCTCAATCCCTAATTAATTAGATTTAGATAACAAATGGGACAACTTAACTTAGGCTTTGGTAATGTTTGAAACATATTAGTTACAACTGCTATACTATAAAGCTCTTATATGGTACAGTGTAAAGCAAAAATATGCTATAAAATAAAGCTTTTATATGCTACAATATTTTAGTTTCAAATATATTTTAACTACGTTTTCAGACATGTTCTTTAAGGGGGCATATTATTGGGAATAAGTGCAAAGAACCCACCAATACCCAATTTAACGGCCTATATAAAAAACCTGTGAAAAACAAACCTGACAATCACATTAATATCAGTTAGGCTCTGCTTGCCTGCTTGCAGAGCACCATGACCACTACGATCGAGCAGCTCTCGAATAACAATGCCTTGCCTAATGGAAGCAGCCACCGAGACAGCAATCTAAGCTTATATTATTGCCCCTGCACTCCCCAACTCAAGTCATATACATATTCATGTATACATGTATATACACACATATAGCCATATGTATACACCAATATGTTATCCCTTGCTCTTCTACTCCTCCATATATAGAGTCCAAGAATTTGAGTCTCTAGTGGTCCACTAGCTAGTAGTGGTGGATGCAACAAGAGGAAGAGGAGGCGGTGGCGGCGGCACAAAAATGCGCACGCAACATGGTGAGCTCAGGCTCAAACCAGGGCTCTTTACAAGAATGCCACAAAATTTAGGTTTAAATTGATTTCTACCACGTGAAAAAAATATTTGTAGTGGATATCACCGTTATGTCACCACATTATATTTGAAAAATCAAATATATCCTTCAAATACTGGCTAATGTCTGTAATATACCTTCAAAATATCAGAACAAACCTTTTTAAAGGGTAGTTTAGTCTTCGTTGTTTCGGACAGATGGCCGAAAAACCAAAAGTTGTTCCACCTCTGGCATATGCAATCCACACCGATCTTGTGTGGCAGACACCAAAAATAGCTCCTCAATCCAGGGCATAGCGGCAGTGGTCGGGGTGGGGCCCAAGCTCGGCAAATCCCTTGCCCATGAGTTCGACCATGAGGTTCTACACCGTTGCCATACTGGCCCGTGACTTAGACACTACTACTATTAGTTATTACTGCAAAAACTTGTCTTTCTTTTTTAGCATGTTGAATTTGAACATAAAAATGGAAATTAAGCATTCCCTTGTCATTGGATAATGGTTGCAGGGAGATTGTCAAGATTCTCGGACGAGATAGTTTAGCAAGAGGCAATGTTTTGTTAAATGTCTATTAATGATTGATGGACCAATATAATAAGTATTTAATTAATGTTGGTTAATGTTTTAGTGGTCAATCAGTGATTGGCTTGGTGATCATTGATCATCCACCGGCCATTTTCTTTAAGTTCATACGTTTTTTGAACATTTGTCCAAAACCAGTCATCTCAATTAATTTCTAAAGATATTGAGATCCAAATAAAAATATTCGGTGTTTTGGAGAGAGAAAAACCCTTGCAAATGAATTTAAGTTATTTTTACCAATGACACGTAAAAGATATATTTGGGTTTTACAACATTTAGCCATTCACTTTTAGAGATTTCACCATTAATTTGATATCATTTTCACCAATAGCTCATGAAAGTAAAAATCTTCCTGCAATTTGTTCACTGGTCCCACAACAATGCCCTCATGTCGAAAGCCTGGACAAAAAGGAAAAAGCTGTAGAAATGCGTGAAAAACATATAATGGTTGCTAATATGTTCGGCAAGTAAATTTCAATTAAAAAAATGAATTTAAATACTATAGCACTATAATTACAAAGAGTTATACGTCAGTTTCAATTAGTGTGCCAAACATGTTATATATTAAAAAAAATCTTAAAAGTCACTATTATCATATTGATTCTTTCACCATAAATAATTGTGAGGCTAGTGTGCTTAATGTCATGAGCTTACTTTCTCCAAGGTACTCGTGCGGCCTTAGCATAGTTTCGATGCTAAGTCAGCCTAACTCACTCACGTTGTTGCCTAAAACACAAGGAAACACAAAAGAAGAAGAAGAACTCTCAAAGGAATGTTATTAAGCTAAGAGAACTTTACAAGGCTTTGATTCTTAGATTTCTCTTGGATGGTTTACAAATGAGAGAGTTGGTCCTGTTTATAGGCATCTCCTAACAAATAAACGGTCTAGATTACATTGATCCAATGGCTACCATTTCCTATCTAGAATGTTCTAGCAAAATATGAAAGGTATTTACAAGTATGGAGTATTCTAGAGACTTCTACACTACTCTACATTGTCCGTAAGTACTCCCAAAGTTATAGAGAGTTCCAGAATAGTCTTGAGTTTTCTAGGACCTCATAGGTTCTTCATGATGCTTCTAGACTGTGGTGGAACCTCCTGGAATGCTGCGGAACAGTGTAGATCACTCCGGACCCTTCTAGAATCTTCTTTGGGTCAATCCTACTCTAAAAAATGCCAAAGACAAGAGAGTGGCCTTTTTGTGGCTCAGTGGGGGTGTGACATTAGGCTCATTTTTACAGGTTTGTGGTATTTTCATGTACCTTTTTACTGGGGCTTCTGAATGATTGTGGAAGTCATATTCTCGTACTAATACATATTGCCGTCCAAGGTTGCCTTTTATCCATGTTTAGTTTTAAATTTCCCCACTTCAAATAAATGTTTTTGCCATCATATATTTGGAAATCTTGTAGGTGGTCCTAAGAGTAGGATTAGAAATTAAAGGGTACATAAGGAGTGAAGAATTGAATAGGCAAAGACAACAAACTTTAAGCAATCATGAGATATAGAAGTAAAATGTGTAACATGATATATGTAGCAGGAATATTAGTATTATTGACATTGTTGGTCCTTAAATTATAGGTATTATGTTATTTTAGTTCTTAAATTTTAGGTTTGGTACATTACTTTTTAAATTTTTTTTAGTTGTTTTACTCCTTGACACTGAAATTGATTAAAGATTTTTCCCAGATGTTCGGAAGGGTGGTGGGTTTCTACCACTTTTTTAGTTATAAACAGTGTAAAGCTCTCATATGCTACAATAAAAGTGGTTTTAACCAACAATTGCCACCACTCTTCCAAACACTTAGTTTAAATTTTATAGAGATAATAACATCTCAATCGTATAGCATTTACAGTTTTTTCAAAAATTGTTACATTAAATACGGAACGTTCTCTTCATTATTGTTGAAAACTCTTAAAAACTAGGACATTTTGCATTTTATGTATTTATTTCTATAAAAATTTCAGTTATTATGTGGTTATTTCCAAGAAACTTTAGAAGTTATTTTCCTATGCATGAAAGATTACAATTGTCATACATTTAAAGTACATTGAATAATTTTTCATATTAAAAGTTCAAAAACAAAAAGACACAATGTTTAAAAGCTAGGGACTAATAGTCCTATTAATCCATAAAATTGAAAATTTGTGGAACTATATATATATATATATATATATGTATATTGAAACAAAATTTATATGTTTTTAAAATCACCGTTACATAGAATAAATATAATGTCATGTTTCATTTTTACAAGTTACGATATAGAATGGTCCTTCAATATAATGACTAAAAATAAAATGTATAAATGAGTATACAAAGGGTAGAAATTTATTCGATGTTTGGATCGTTGGTTCAAACAAAGAAATTGTTTAGAGTGAAATTGGTTTAGATTGGAATGAGTGGTTTCATTGAAAATTTCAAATTAAATTGGTGTTTGGATTGAATTTAAAAAGAGCCCGTTTGAATGGAGTGCATTTGAATGAGTGTTTGGATAGAGAGAGAAAAAACAAAAAGTTTAAATGGTTATTTGTGTATTATGACAATTGGTTTAAATTGAAAAGGATGATTTGAGCTGAATTGTTGCAAATTGTTTATTGTTACCTTTTATTAAACATCAGTTAGGATTCAAACTAAAATAAGTTGAACCAAACTCGTGATTTATTGATATTCTCATTATACGACGTATGTCTGAAAGTGAAAAATTAGTAATGTATTTAACAAAAGGCAAAAGAAAAGGCTTGGTGGTGGGGGCTTTTTTAAAAGTTATTTTTTAAAAAAATTTTATTTGGTCAATGACCTTTTTTTTTTTTTATAGTTTTTGGGCATCAAAACAGTTTTAGTTTTTTTTGTTTCCACCCTGGTTAGGTTCCTCTCTTCGATACAGTTCTTTTTTCTTTTTTCTTTGAAAAAAACTAAGGCGGTTTCGATACTTAAAAAAAGCCTTTTTTTAATAAAAAAAAGAAGTTATTTATTTAATTTCAATTTTTTTAACCTTTTTTTTAAATTTACCCTTCGCTGTGGTTGAAGCGCAACTACGACTTGTATATTAAACATTTTTTTTTAAGCAAAGAAATAATAAATGGGGAGGGATTTGATGGGGTCGTCTTTGGATCATGTAGCCCCAAATTCTTTAATGATGGTTTAGATTTTTTGGCAGAAACTTTCATGCACCAAAAGGAACTGAAAATGAAATACACACACCTGTGTATGTGTGCGAGGGAAAACGTTTAGTACAAAGCGGAAAGTGATTGGTTATAAAGCCAACATGAAACACCCGTTATTTTAACGGGTATGATTTTTTGTAAAATCATAAGAATAAAATGTCACTTTAGCATTTTTACTAAGTCTCCGTAGTAAATATTTTAAATCTACCTATCACTTATTTCTACCAACCTGGTCCCGCTACATTAATACTCAATTAAATAGCATCCTTATCATTTGGAGACATAGAATTAATTCACCTCAACTACCAGGAGACATCGATATGTTTTCTCAACTACCTTTTTAATGCCTCCTTCATCTTCTTCTACAACATACCCCATTTGTCCCCTCAATTATGTTGACATTATTTGCTAAAAGTCTCCATGGGAGACATGATAACATTGTCTTTTAATGCTCATTTAATTCTATCCCGCTCCTCAATTAATTTGATGCCTATATATTCACCCATCACCACTCTCTTCTTTAGTTTCTCATTTTCTCCTTTCTCACTTCAATTTCCAACTAAAAACACAAGGCATAAAGCTTTCTTTGCAACCACGACAACTATATTTCCAGCCACGTTTGAAGTCGTTTTGGAGTCAATTCAAGCT
>CAMOHE010046011.1:0-36107 GCA_946598075.1 Artocarpus hirsutus
AAAATGATCTGGTAAAAAATTGGGATAATTTTTTTAATTTAAAATATATGATCAAAAAAATTATAACGATCCAAATTTTAGTTGAAGGAGGGCCACATATGGTTGGTTATGGTCATTCGAATATATGCTCGGTTCGACAAAGGCTATGGCCTTCGAAATATGGGCAGAAATAGTCCAGTAAAAAAATTAGAATAACATTTTAAAATTTAAATTATACAATAAAAAAACTATAATGGCCCAAAATTTAGCACTAGAAGGTTGTGAATTGTTTATTTTGGTCGTTTGAATAAGTGCTTGTTTGGCCAATGTTATAGCCTACGAGATATGGGCAAAAATGATTTGGTAAAAATTTACATACAATTTTATAATTCATAATATATGATCGAAAACTATAATAGTGTAAATCTTAGTTGAAGGAGAGCTATGAATTGTTAGTTGTGGTCATTAAAATTGTACTTGTTGGCCAATATTATAGCTTTCAAGATATGGGTAAAAGTAGTCCAGTAAGAAATTGGTATAAAATTTTATAGTTTCAAATATAAGATAAAAAAAACTATAATGCCCCAAATTTAGCTTTTGAAGGGTTACGAATTGTAAATTATAGTCATTCGAATATGTGTTCGATTAGTGAAACTTACAAGATATGGGCAAAAATGGTCTAATAAAAAATTGAGATACGATTTCATAATTTATAATATATGATCAAAACAACCATAATGGTGTAAATCTTAGTTGAAAGAAGGCTATGAATTATTAATTAGAGGCATTTGAATATGTGCTCGATTGGCCAAAGGCTATAGCCTGCAAGATGTTGGCAAAAATGTTTCAGTAAAAAATTAAGATGAAATTTTATAATTTATAATATATGATAAAAAAACTTTAAAGGTTGAAATCTTAGTTAAAGGTAGGCTACAAATTGTT
This sequence comes from Artocarpus hirsutus, assembly GCA_946598075.1. Lineage (NCBI taxonomy): Eukaryota > Viridiplantae > Streptophyta > Magnoliopsida > Rosales > Moraceae > Artocarpus > Artocarpus hirsutus. The sequence goes on from CAMOHE010046011.1 coordinate 922, forward strand.
AGCTATGGTATTTCGAATGTATTCTCGGTTGGCCAAAAACCATAGCCTGCGAGATATGTCCAAAAATTGTCTGGTAAAGAATTGGGATAAAATTTTACAATTTAAAATATACAATCAAAAATATATAATGGTCTAACTTTTAGCTAAAATGAGGCAATAAATAGTTAGTTATAGTCATTTAAATATGTACTTGGTTAGCCAAATGCTATAGCCTTTGAGATATGGACAAAAATGGTTCAATAAAAAATTGGTATCAAATTTTATAATTTTAAATGTATGATGATGAAAACAATAATGGTCCAAAATTAAGCTCTAGGAGGGCTTTGAATCAATAGTTATTGTCATTTGAATTTGTGCTCGGTTGGCCAAACGCTATAGCCTTTGAGATATTGGCAAAAATAGTCCAATAAGAAATGGCTATAAAATTTTATAATTTCAAATATACAATCAGGAAAACTACAATGGTCCAAATTTTAGCTCTAGGAGGGCTGCGAATTGTTAGTTATGTTCACTTGAATATGTGCTTGATTGGCTAAAGGCTATATCTTTCAAGATATAGGCAAAAACAAACCTGCAAGAAATTTGTATAAAATTTTATAATATCAAATATACCTTCATAAAAATTATAACGGTTAAAATTTTAGCCATGAGGGGCCTACAAATTGTTAGTTATGGTTATTCGATTTTGTGCTCGGTTAGTGAAAGGCTTTAGGCTTCAAATATGGGCAAAAATAGTCTGGTAAGAAATTGGAACAAAGTTTTATAATTTGAATTATATGATCAAAAAAGCTAGAACGGTCCAAAATTTAGCTCTAGGTGGGCTATGAATTGTTAATTATGGTCATTTGAATATGTGGTCGGTTGGCTAAAGGCTATAGCCTACAAGATATGGACAAAAATGGTCTAGTTAAAAATTTGTATACAATTTTATAATTTATAATATATGATCAAAAAAACTACAACTGAGTAAATCTTCGTTGAAGGAGAGCTACAAATTGTTAGCTATGGTCATTCGAATATCTGCCCGATCGGTCAAGGTTATAGCCTTCGAGAGATGTCCAAAAATGGTTAGGTTAAAAATTGGGATAAAATTTTACAATTTAATATATACGATCAAAAAAATATAACGGTCAAAAGTTTAGCTGAAGGAGAGTTACAAAGTAATAGTTATAGTCATTCGAATATGTGCTCGATTGGCCAAATGCTATAGCTTTTGAGATATGCACAAAAATAGTTTAGTAAGAAATTGGTATAAAATTTTATAATTTCAAATATATGATGAAAAAGCTATAATGGCCCAAATTTTGGCTCTAAGAGAGCTATAAATTGTTAGTTATGGTCATTTGAATAATTACTCTGTTGGCCAAAGGCTATAGCCTTCGAAATATCGGCCAAAATAGTTTGGTAAAAAATTAGGATAAAATTTTATAATTTAAAATATATGATCAAAAAACTATAATGGTACAAATCTTAGTTGAAGGAGGTTTATAAATTGTTAGTTATGGTCATTCAAATATGTGCTCGGTTGGCCAAGGACTATAGCCTTCTAGATAGATATAGGCAAAAATAGTTCGGTAAGAAATTGTAATAAAGTTCATAATTTCTAATATACGATTAAAAAAATTAATGGTCTAACTTTTAGTTGAAGGAGGGCTATGAATTATTAGTTAAGGTCATTTGAATATGTGCATGGTTGGCCAAAGGCTATAGCCCTCGAGATATGGGCAAAAATTTTCAAGCAAGAAATTGATATAAAATTTTACAAATTTTAAATATACGATCACAAGAACGATAACGGTGCAAATTTTAGCCCTAGTAGGGCTACGAATTTTTAGTTACAGTCATTCAAATTTATGCTCCATTGGCCAAAAGCTAAACCTTTGAGATATGGGCAAAAATGGTCCGATAAGAAATTTGCATAAAATTTTAAAATTTCAAATATATGATCAAAATACTATAATGGTCTAAATTTTAGCTCTAGGAGGGCTACGAATTTTAAGTTATTGTCATTCGAATATATGCTTGGTTGGCCAATAGATATAGCCCTTTTGGTATTGGTAGAAATAGTTCGGTAAAGAATTGGGTTAAAGTTTTATAATTTAAACTATATGATCAAAAAAATTGTAACACTCCAAAATTTAGCTCTAGGAGAGTTACGACTTATAAATTATGGTCATTCGAAGCCAAAGGCGAACCTATAAGATATGGGCAAAAATTTTTTCGTGAAAAATTGACATGCAATTTTATAATTTATAATACATGTTCAAAAAAATATTATAGTGGAAATGTCAGCTATAGAATGGCTATGAATTGTTAGCTATTCTAATTTGAATATGTGCTCGGTTGGCTAAAATTGCTAATTAAAAATTTGAATAAAATTTTATAATTTAAAATATACGATCAAAACACTATAACGGTGTTATTTTTTTGTAGAAGGAGGGCTACGAATTGTTAGGTTTGGTCATTCGAATATGTACTCGGTTGGCCAAATGCTTCTTAGAGATATGGGCAATAATGGTCCAGTAAGAAATTGATATCAAATTTTATAGTTTTAAATATACAATAAAAAAAACAATAATGGTCTAAATTTAAGCTTTAGGTGGGCTATGAATTGTTAGTTATTTCATTCAAATTTGTGTTTGGCTAGCCAACAACTATACCCTTCGAGAAAATGACAAAAATGGTCTAATAAAAAATTAGTTTAAAATTTTATAATTTCAAATATACCATCAAGAAAGCCATAATGGTCCAAATTTTGCTCTAGGAGGGCCACGAATTGTTAGCTATAGTCATTTGAATATGTGGCCGATTGGCCACAAGCTATATCCTTCGAGATATGGGCAAAGATGGACCAATAAGAAATTTTTGTAAAATTTTATAATTTAAAATATAGGATCAAAAAAATATAATGGCTCAAATTTTAGCTGTGAAGGGGCTATGGATTGTTAGTTATGATCATTCAAATTTGTGCTTGGTTGGCGAAAGGTTATAGCCTTCAAGATATGAGAAAAAATGGACCCATAAGAAATTGGAATAAAATTCTATAATTTCAAATATACGATCCAAAAATATAATGGCCCAAATTTTAGTTGTAAGGGAGCTACGAATTGTTAGTTATGGTGATTTGAATTTGTGCTATGTTGGTGAAAGGCTATAGCCCACAAGATATAAGCAAAATGATTCGATAAAAAATTGGTATAAAATTTCATAATTTTAAGTATACGATCGAAAAATGTTAATGGTCCCAATTTTACCCTAAGAGGGCTACAAATTATTAGTTATGATCGTTCAAATATGTGTTCGGTTAGCCGGGCAAAAATGGTTTAGTAAACAATTGGGATGAAATTTTATAATTTAAAAGATACTATCAAAAAATTATAACTATCCAAATTTTAGCTAAAAAAGGGCTACGACTTGTTCGTTATGGGCATTCGAATATTTGCTCGGTTGACCAAAGGCTATAGCCTTTAACTTATAGGCAAAAATAGTTCAGTAAAAAATTGAGATAAAATTTTATAATATATGATAAAAAATACTGGGTAAAATATTTGCTAAAGGATAGCTATGAATTGTTAGTTATGGTCATTCAAATATGTGCTCAGTTGGCCAAAGGCTAAAGTCTTCGAGATATGGTCCAAAATGTTCCAGCAAAAAATTGGGATAAAATTTTACAATTTAAAATGTTCGATCAAAAAAACTATGATGGTCCAAAATTTATCTAAAAGAGGGCTACGAATTGTTGGTTATGGTCATACGAATATGTGCTCGATTAGACAAAGGCTATATATGGGCAAAATTAGGCTGGTATAAAATTTTATATCTTCAAATATACGAACAAAAGAAGTATAATGGCCAAAGTTTTAGCTATAAAAGGCTACGGATTTTTAGTTATGGCCATTCGAATTGAAACACCCGTTATTTTAATGCGTATGATTTTTGTAAAATCATATGAATAAAATATCACTTTAGTATTTTTACCAAGTCTCCGTAGTAAATATTTAAAACCTACCTATCACTCATCACTTCTACCAACCTTGTCCCGCTACATTAATGCTCAATTAAGTAGCCTCCTTCTCATTTGGAGACATAAAATTAATTTACCTCAACTACTTACAAACATAGAATTAATTCACCTACTACCATGAGACATTGATATATTTTCGCAACCACCTTTTTAATGCTTCCTTTATCTTCTTCCATAACTTGCCCCCTCAATTATGTTGGCATTAATTGCTAAAAGTCTCCATGGAAGACATGATAATATTTTCTTTTAATGCTCATTTGTTTCTTCCTACAACTTTCCCCATAAACCTACAATTATCTCCCACTCCTCAATTATTTTGATGCCTATTTATTCAACAATGACCACTCCCTTGTCTAGTTTCTCATTCTCTCATTTCTCACTTCAATTTCTAGCTAAAGACACAAGGCATAAAGCTCTCTTTGTAGCCAAGTAACTATAATTTCCAGCCATGTTTGAAGCCGCTTTGGAGTCAATTCAAGCTTGATTTTTAACCCAAACTTTGGTGTTTTTCAAAGGAGTTTTGAGGTAGGTTTTCTTTAATTCAAACTTGGCTTTAGTATGTATTTTCTTCATATTTAATGCATGCTTTCCTCATTATTTGCAAGAAAGGCTAGAGATATGTTTGATGATGATTTTGGTATAAAACTCATGAGAATATATTTATTATGATTATATAATGCATGCTGCCTATTTTGGAATGGTTTTGGAATTTTGAATGAGAATAATATGCTTTGGGTTTAAGAAAAACTTAACATTCTATAAACCTTGTATTATCTCTATGGGCAGTAGCTCTTTCTTGAAATTCTGAGATTAAATGAAAATGAATTTTGTAAATTGGTTTACATATTTTAAAAGTAGACATTCTAAGCTTTCCAATGAGCTATCATGAGCCTAAATTGAAGTTAAATTTTATTTTTTATGAATTTTTTAATTCTCGGGTCGAAAACTAGTAAGCCTACCAGTGGCAGTATACCACCCGTCTACCTTAAGTAAACCACCCAATAACCCATGTGCTAATTGTAGATAGTGAACCCAACTTTGTTCACCTTCTAATCACATTCCTGCTCTGTTTGATTCCATCCAACCAAAATCTGGCCTTTATGGTGAGGCAGTACGAAGCACAAAAAACCTTCTCATTATCCGTAAAGCCCATGAGTTTTAGAGTGGCCTCAATTATCTTCAGCCATCCTTGTGCGACTAGAGGATCTTTAGAACAGTCAAAATCCACTGGCTTAACCCTCTTCCATCTAACTAGGAGTGGTTCTTGATAGGCCAGTCTGGGTTCAGCAGCAGGAGCCGAGACTTCATTTACTTGTGGTTGGGGAGGAGGGGGAGGCGGCATATCATTGCCTCGTTGTTCACCGTCATGACCATTGGCCCTAAATTCCACAATTTCCCTTATTTGCTCCTCAAGTTGCCTTTGCAACTTGATGATGATCATCATCAGCCTTTCGTTGGTTTGAGCACGAGTTTGCATTATTCTTCGGTCGTCCATTGTTGATTTCCTAAAAGGGTTAGGAATTTAGGAATAATCTTCTAATTTATGAGACAGGATTTCACTACTATGTCACGTATTAGGGCCTTATTCATCATACAACTAAATCTCATACTTATCTTCAAACTTGCATTCTTAACAATTAACTAAAAATATACTTACTTGAAGGACTTGGACCAACGTGTGGTGACATGAATTGAAAACAGAAATCCGCTCTGATACCAAAGCCTGTAACACCCCCCTTATGGACGTCACAGATATCGTTATATTCGTTCTTGTTACTGTTATTTAAGATAAACTATTTTAAATAAAAACATAATTTGCAAACATACCCCAAGATCCATGCATATATTTTTTTAATATTTAATAAACTACTTGATTATAAACATTCCTTAAGTAGTTTATCACACCAAAACAAAAGAACCATAATTTAAATAAAATCAACACAACTTTTAAAAGTACTTACATAGTTCGGTAAGCCAAACTTCAGACTTCAGTAGGCCGAACTTCAGACTTTGGTAGGCCAAACTTGATTGGCAGTCTGAACTTCAACCACTAGCAGGTCACCCGAGGCTCTAACAAATAGGGTTTTAAAATCGCTATGATCGGTAGGCCGATACAGGGTAATCGATAGGCCGATACTGACATCAGCAGACCGACCAATAATGATCGATAGGCCGATCTGCTATTAAAAACAAAATTCAATTTTAAATCAAATTTCATTATTTCAAAGTACGAAAAGATAAATAATAATCATATAAAATTATAGAAACATAGTTAAAATCTTAAAAAAGAAAAAAAGGAAAACCCTTTAAATAAACAAACCCAAAAAATATAAAACATAATTTATAACTTTAAATCCCTTCCATGGTGTTCTTCCGTTTTCAATTTTTCATTCCTTGCTCACACACCCGTCTTTGTCCTCATCCTATTACATAGTTCTCTTACCTTTATCTGCAACATGACGTAAAACTAAGTAAGCCAAAAGCTTAGTAAGTATAATTTTCTATTTCACAACATAAAACAGTTAATAAACATCTTTATGAAACATCTTTTCCATAATCAACATCATCATAATAGTGCACTAGGCATAGTTTCATATATAACATATCTTTCGTTAACATTAACCATATTAAAACTTTGTTCATTTTATCTTTAACGGCCTAAGTGTTGCACCATTATTATCATCATAGGAGCGCCGTCATGAGAGCAGAATGGTAGCTAATCCCAAACCAAACATGACATCATAACATAACATGGGATGCGCAACACTTATTTAGGTGATACATATATACATACATATATCTATACTTTTATACCTTTGAATAAGTCATCATCAAAACATGCATAACTTTGTGTAATAAACTTTCATAATAATATATTCAGTAAAACCGTTATAGAATCATCATAGGAATCATCATGAACATAAAATTCAAACTTTTCACAAACCACATCATATTACAGGTGAGAATGTACTTACCTATTTAGCTTACTAATCCTTAATTGTAGGTGATGTCGCCGCGGTCTTGATGTGCTCACTCCTTAGTGTGTTCATGTCATACATTCATTTAAAATAAAATTAACATTTATTTTCATGAAATCATTCAACACCACATGACATTATCTAATACCATATTACATCACACATACATTCTTCTCTTGAGAACATTAATCCATAATACATTTTATTAGCCTTTAAAACATTAGAACAAAACTACCAATTGAGAATGTAGCCTAATCCTTATAAATTTATAGCTCAATAGCTCATAATTCATACACAATTGGAGCATGAGACTCTAGAGTAACAAAGCTAACACATAAACATATCATTATGATTTTTCGTTGACCATAAAAATTTCATTTTTTATTTAAAACAAGTCACAATTTCATGTCACAAAATCTGCCAGCAATGGTTAGGCAGTGAACAATCACAGTTTAAGTCCATTTATCGCATTATTGATGTCGTAGAAAAATCCACAAAAATTAACACATATAATAGACACCTAGAACTATAACATATCCAAAAATCACCTTAAAATAAATTCAGAATAATCCATAACATGTATTAGAATTCAGAGACAAAAACAACTTCAAACAAATCAGGCAGTGGGCTACATGCAATCATCATTCTCAAACAATTAAAATAAATTTATTTAGAGCCTAAAATTCTTATGATATCTTATTTACATATAAATATAAGAGCACAAAATGTCTCATAGTCAAATAAATCCATTTAATTATACAAAAAACCTCACACAATAAAAGTCCAACAATCCACTGATAAAACAGTCTCAAAACCTAGTCTTAAAGAAAATTCAATAACATAAAATATTCATCATATCATCATGAGACTTTCTAGTTCAACATTATATATATATATATATATATGAATATATCTGCCAAATTTCATTCAAAAATAACATTCATTTGCCCTATAAACAAAAAACTATATTTTTGTACAACATAACCAATCAGCAATCATAGAATAGTGAGTGGCAGAGAGAAGAAAATTCATATCTCAGCGTGGAAAAATCCAAATGGCATGAAATTTTGAGGGATAACACATAACACATCCATGAACATCATACTAAAATTTCATTGCAAACATAAATTTCTAGACAAAAATGCAGCAGTCAGATTAAAGGGAAAAATACATTTTAGGAATAACCCAAGAACGAATTCTTACCTCAAAACAATTTTTCTCAAGCTTTCCTTGAATTCACCCAAGATAAAACCCAATATTTCATTCAAATATTTGTAGGAGAAGTAAGGGGAGAAGGCAATCAAAAAACGTGGAGAGGGAGAAAAAGAATGTCAGAGATAAATTCTTTTTTTTTTTTTTAGAAAGAAAAAAAGAGTGATAGAAAGAGATAGTTTATGTGAAAATGAAAATAACATAAAATAGAAACTCATCTTCACTGTAATCATCAGAAATTTTCTAACTAAAATCATAGAGAATGGAGAGAAATAGGGAAAGTCAAATGATTTGTTTTTACTTACCATATTTCATAGTTTCAAAAGGGAAAAACCCGCATCAAGTATCCAATCATCCATAAAAGTCAAACATTCTATTCCCAAAATTAAGGAAAAAGGCCAAAAATATGCCAATTACTCAAGCTATTATATCCAATCACAATAATTATCACTGTCACAAATTTTGGGAGATTTTTGCTGATTGCTCGTCAACTGTCTTCGGCCTGTCGACTGCTCAGTTCGGCCTGCCGAAGTCATGAAGTCTGGCTTGTCAATTAAATTCATTGGTCTATCATTTCATGAGGGACAATTCGGCCTACCGAACTTGAAGGATCGGCCTATCGGACTGCCGCATACACTAAAATACAACGAAATGTTAATTGATTGCTAAATAATTAATAAACATGCAACATAAATGACATGAACATCTAGAGCACACCAATTCCATGTGACCATCACCTGTCATCATACTCAAAATATAAATAAAAATAGTCAGTAACATTTTACCATATATCATTAGGGAAAATACTGAACGTCGTTACTCATTTAACATAATCTGTTAAATGAAAATTGCCAGGTGTTATAGCTAAAGCCTTTGACCAACCAAGCACAAATTTGAATCACCAAAATCAACAATTTGTAGCTCCCATACAGTTAAAATTTGATCCATTATAGTTTTTTTATCGTATATTTGAAATTATAAAATTTCATGCCAATTTTTTACGAGTTCCTTTTTATCCATATCTTGAAAGCAATAGCCTTTCGCCAATTGAGCACAAATTCGAATTACCATAACTAATAATTCGTAGCCCCTCACAGCTAAAATTTGAGCCATAATGGTTTTTTTGATCGTATATTTAAAATTATAAAATCTTATACAAATTTCTTACTGGTCCTTTTTTTCACATATCTCGAAGGATATAGCTTTTGGCTAATCGAGCACATATTTGAATGACCATAATTAACAATTCGTAGCCCTTCTAGAGCTAAAATTTTAACCGTTATAGGTTTTTTGATTGTATATTACGAATTATAAAATTTAACTTCAATTTCTTACAGGAACATTTTTACCTATAGGTCAAAGGCTATATAGCCTTTGACCAACCAAGCATATATTCTAATGACTATAACTAACAATTCGTAGCCCTTCTTCAGGTAAAATTTGGATTGCTATAATTTTTTTGATTGTATATTTTAAATTATAAAATTTTATTGCAATTACATACTAGACCGTTTTTGCCCATATCTCTGAGGCTATAAGCTTTGCCTAACCAAACACATATTCAAATGACCATAACTAATAACTCCTAGCCCTCCTAGGGCTAAAATTGGGACCATTATTGTCTTTTCAATCATATATTTAAAATTATAAAATTTTATACCAATTTCTTACCAGACCATTTTTGCCCATTTGACGAACTGAGCATACATTCGGATCACCAAAACTAACAATTCGTAGCTCCCTTGTAGCTAAAATTTGCTCTATTATATTTTTTTTATCGTTTATCTAAAATTATAAAATTTTATAACAATTTCTTACGTGTCCACTTTTGTCCAATAGCCTTTCACAAACCAAGCTTAACTAACATTCGTAGCCCCTCACAGCTAAAATTTGAGCATCATGGCTTGTTAATCATATATTTGAAATTGTAAAATTTTATACAAATTTCTTACTAGTCCATATTTGCACATATCTCAAAGGATATAGCCTTTGGTGAACCGAACACATATTTGAATGACCATAACTAACAATTTGTAGCCCTCTTAGAGCTAAAATTTTGACAATTATTGTTTTCTTAATCGCACATTTAAAATTATAAAATTATATATCAATTTCTTACCAGACCATTTTTGCCAATATCTCGAAGGCTATAACTTTTAGCCAACCGAAAACAAATTTGAATGACAATAACTATCAATTTGCAGTCCACCTAGAGCTTAAATTTGGAATGTGATTGTTTTTTCATCGTATATTAAAAATATAAAATTTGATTCCAATTTCTTACTGAACTATTTTTCCCTATATCTCAAAAGCTATAGCCCTTAGCTAACTAAGTACATATTCGAAGGACTATAACTAACTATTCATCGCCCTATTTCAGCTAAAAGTTAGACCATTATAGTTTTTTTATCATATATTTTAAATTGTAAAATTTTATCCTAATTTTTTACTAGACCATTTTTAGACATATCTTGATGGCTTGGCCAACCAAGCACATATTCAAATTACCATCTCTAACAATTCATAGCCCCCCTTCAACTAAGATTTCCACCGTTAAAGTTTTTTGATCATATATTATAAATTAAAAAATTGCATCTCAATCTTTTACTAGAACATTTTTGCTTATATCTTATAAGCAATTGCCTTTGGGCAACTAAGCACATATTCGTATGACCATAATTAACAATTCGTAGCCTTCCTTCAACTAAGATTGGCACCATTATAGTTTTTTTATCGTATATTATAAATTATAAAATAGTATCGCAAGTTTTTACAGGACCATTTTTGCCCATATCTTGTAAGTTTGGCCAATCGAGTACATATTCGAATGACCATAAAAACAATTCATAACCCCCCAAGAGCTAAATTTTGGACCGTTTAAATTATAAAATTTTATCCAAATATTTTATCAAACTATTTTTGCCCATATCTCAAAGGCAATAGCCTTTGGCCAATCAAACACATATTCAAATAACTATAACTAACAATTTGTAGCCCTCCTAGAGCTAAATTTTGGAATGTTATATTTTTTTTATCAGATATTTGAAATTATAAAATTTTATGCTAATTTCTTGCCAAACCACTTTCCCATATCTCGAAGGATATAACCTTTGGCCGACTGAGCACATATTCAAATGACCATAACTCACAATTCGTAGCTTTCTTCAGTTAAAATTTGGACCATTATAGCTTTTTGATTGTATATTTAAAATTATAAAATTTTATACAAAATTCTTACGGAACTATTTTTGTCCATATCTCAAAGGCTATAGCTTTTTGCCAACCAAGCATAGATTCGTGTAACACCCCTATGTGGAGGTTAGCAGTATTGAATAAATAAAAATAAACTTAGATTCAATATTATTTAAATCCATTAAACAATGCCCATGATTTTTTAAACAAAAATAAAAATAAAAATAAATATTTAAAATACAAACCACAGTTTTTAGTACAGCACCAAATATTTAAAATATAGTCATCATCACCATAGTATAATTCTCAAATAACTTAACACAGCCATCATAAAAGAAATACGAATCTTACATAATCTAGACGAGCTACAATTAAATAAAGATCTTCCAACACAAAATCAACAGTGTTATTGCCTATTTCTCGTCAGATAAGTTGCACTGAGTTCCACCTGAGAGATGTAAATATGATAGGGATGAGCATCGACATGCCCAGTAGAGAAAATCATTACTCACCTTCAGGTTTTATTCATTACCACATTAAAACTACATGGTTAGTTAATTTACATCATATACCAAATTATGAGGTTTATTATGATCATATCTCATGGATACCACAGTTAACCATTACCAAGTTTCACACTTATACATATATACAAATATTAAAATTCATCATTATTCATAGGTATCCACATTAAATAAAGTAACACTTTACTTATCGAAACCCAAATGGGCGAGCTTGGCTACCCTCCAAACATTTCAAGGGTATTCCAGTGAGGGGACATCAAGCCCCGAGTTCTCACCAAGTTGATTCCTGTACAGTGTGTTCTGGGACTTTTGACCCAAGGAAGCGTCATCACCTTCCCCCTGTTTTACCTTTTAGGGTAATAGTGCTCAAAGACGTAACCGTCGCCCTCTTCACATCTCACCATTTCTCAATGTTCCATCATTATTTATAGAGTCAATTTTCCTAACCATGCTTTCCAACTTATAACAACATATGTTAATTCATTATGTTCCTCGCTAATCAATACAGGGCGAGTTCATGTCATAGTTTCATATGTGATTCTCATATAATAGCAGTTCAACATAGATACATATATCTTGTGGTAAAACAATCAATTTTAATTCCATAAAAACCTTACAAAAGATGAGTAATAGAATCCCTACCTTTCAAGCTTCTCAACAATCTTTTAATCTCGAAAGTTTAATTAACGTAAGCTCCACACACCCTTGATCCTAAGGTGTGCATAAGGACAATTAAAACTAAAGCATAACGTATAACCACATCCATAAATGAATTAAGTGTAAATCTATATATTTTAGTCTCTAATAAGATTCATAAATCACTTAGAATAGTTTTGGAAAGGTTGCAAGACATTCAGGGATTATAAGGTGAGCAAAGTTGGGTTCACTACCTACAATTAGCACATGGGTTATTGGGTGGTATACTTAAGGTAGTCGGGTGGTATACTGTCACTGGTAGGTTTACTAGTTTCCAACCCGAGAATTGAAAAATTCATAAAAAACAAAATATAACTCCGATTTAGGCTTATGATAGCTCGTTGGAAAGCTTAGAATATCTACTTTTAAAATATGTAAACCAATTTACAAAATTCATTTTTATCTAATCCCAGAATTTCAAGAAAGAACTACTGTCCATAGAGATAATATAAGGTTTATGGAATGTTAAGTTTTTCGTAAACCCAAAGTATATTATTCTCATTCAAGATTCCAAAACCATTCCAAAATAGGTAGCATGCATTATATAATCATAATAAATATATTTTCATGAGTTTTATACCAAAATCATCATCAAATATATCTCTAGCCTTCCTTGCAAATAATGAGGAAAACATGCATTAAATATGAAGAAAATACATACTAAAGCCAAGTTTGAATTAAAGAAAACCTACCTCAAAACTCCTTTGAAAAACACCAAAGTTCGGTTAAAAATCAAGCTTGAATTGACTTCAAAGTGGCTTCAAACATGACTGGGAATTATAGTTACTTGGCTACAAAGAGAGCTTTATGCCTAGTGTCTTTAGCTAGAAATTGAAGTGAGAAATGAGAGAATGAGAAACTAGAGAAGAGAGTGGTGATGGTTGAATAAATAGGCATCAAAATAATTGAGGAGCGGGAGATAATTGTAGGTTTATGGGAAAAGTTGTAGGAAGAAACAAATGAGCATTAAAAGAAAATATTATCATGTCTCCCATGGAGACTTTTAGCAATTAATGCCAACATAATTGAGGGGGCAAGTTATGGAAGAAGATAAAGGATGCATTAAAAAGGTGGTTGAGAAAATATACCAATGTTTCCTGGTAGTTAAGGTGAATTAATTCTATATCTATAAGGAGTTGTGGTGAATTAATTTTATGTCTCCAAATGAGAAAGAGGCTACTTAATTGAGCATTAATGTAGTGGGACAAGGTTGGTAGAAGTGATGAGTGGTAAGTAAGTTTTAAATATTTACTACAGAGACTTGGTAAAAATACTAAAGTGATATTTTATTCATATGATTTTACAAAAATCATACTCGTTAAAATAACGAGTGTTTCAACTCTCCCCTCCTTTAAAAAAATTTCGTACACTGATTACAATGTTAAAACAAATGTGGATACTCTCTCTTATTTTAGATTCAAGTTCCCATGTGGCTTCCTCTACATTATGATGTTACCACATCACTTTCACTAGAGGAATTTCACGATGACGTAATATTTTTACTTCACGATACAATATCTGAACTAGAACTTCTTCATAGGTCGTATCTACTTGAATTGGTATATCTGTCCATATGATCACATGTGAAGGCTCGGATTCATACTTTCTCAACATCGATACATGGAACACATTATGTACACGAGACAATTGTGGTGGTAGGTCTAAACGGTATGCCAGTGTTCCAATGCTTTCCACAATCTCAAACGGTCCTGTATATCTTGGTACTAACTTTCCTTTAACACCAAATCAAGACACACCTTGCTTTGGTTTCACCTTCAAGAACACAAAGTCTCTAACCATAAACTCTAAAGGTCATCTCCTCTTATCTGTAAAATTCTTCTGTCGACTTTGAGTTGTCTGAAGACGGTTGTGAATAATCCAAATCTTGTCCGTTGTTTATCTGATAAACTGGGGCCCAAGTTCGAGACGGCTTTCCTTTTCAGCCCAACATAATGGAGATCTACAAGGCCTACCATACAAAGCCTCATATGGAGCCATTCCAATACTCACCTGGTAACTACTGTTGTATGCGAACTCAACATATGGTAGCTGTGCAGCCCAATTGGTTCCAAAGTCTAGTACACAAGCTCGAAGCATATCCTCGAGAATTTGAATGACATGTTCAGATTGTCCATCTATTTGAGGATGAAAGGCCATACTAAAATTCAGTCGTGTTCCCAAAGCTTTCTGTAATCCTCTCCAGAACTTTGATATAAAACATGTATCCCTATCAAAGACTATTGACATGAGTACACCATGCAATGTCACTATCTTCTCCACATACAATTGGCATAATTTTGAGACATTGTAACTAGTTTTGATTGGGATGAAGTGGGTTGTTCTAGTTAAACGATCCACAATTACCCAAACGGCATCATGCCCCACTTGAGTTTTAGGAAATCTGGTAAAAAAGTCCATTGTCACATGATCCCACTTCCATTCTAGAATAGGTAGACTCCTCAACTTGCCTCCAGGATTTTGATGTTCTGCTTTAACCTGCTGACATGTCATGCACTTAGAGACAAAGGTTGCTACATCTCATTTCATTCCTCGCCACCAGTATTTTCGTTTTAGATCCATATACATTTTAGTGCTTCCAGGATGAATAGCGAACTTTGAACGATGTGCTTCATCTAACACTGCATGTCTGAGATAAGGATCCTCTGGAACAACCAATCTTCCTTTGTAAAGTAGGAACCCTTTCGGCTTAATTTGTCATCCATCTAGTTGTTCACCATTTTGTATTTGTTCCTAGACTATACGTAATCCCTCATCGTACCATTGTCCTTGTTTTACTTGCTGGATTAATGTAGGAGTTGCTATCACATTGAATAGAAAAGCTCTTTCATCATCTTCATAATATTGCAAGTTGAAGTCGATGATGGTCATGACTCGTCTCCAATCTTCTAATGCTAGACTGGCTATAATTTCGTTGTTCTTACGACTTAGAGCATCTGTCACTGCGTTTGCTTTTCCAGGATGGTATTGGATATTAAAGTCATAATCCACCATATACTCAGTCCATCTTCATTGCCTTAGGTTGAGGTCCTTTTGAGTAAACAAATATTTCAAACTTGATGATCCGTATAAAGCTCAAACTTTGCACCATATAGATAACATCTCCAAATCTTGAGTGCAAAAAGCACAGCAGCTAACTCAAGATCATGTGTGGGGTAGTTCCTCTCGTGGGGTTTCAACTGAAGTGAGGCGTAGGCAACTACTCGTCCATGCTGCATTAGCACACAACCTAAACTGTTTCCTGAGGCATCAGTGTATACTGTGTAAGGCTCTTCGTTGTTGGGTATGATCAGCATAGGTGCACTAGTGAGTCTTCGCTTCAATTCCTCGAATGCTTCTTCACATTTATTATCCCACATGAACTTGACATTCTTTCTTATGAGACTTGTCAATGGAGAAGCAATCTTTGAAAAATTCTCTACGAAGCATCGATAGTATCTAGCTAATCCGAGGAAACTTCATATCTCTGACACATTCTTCGGTCGTTTCCAATTTAGCATTGCTTCAATCTTGGATGGGTCCACTGAGATGCCTTCTTCAGAGACAACGTGTCCAAGGAACTTGACCTTTGTCATCCAGAAGTCACATTTCTCTCTCTTTGCGTAGAGACTGTGTTCTCTCAACATCTGTAGAGCAATCCTCAAATACTCAGCATGTTCTTCTTCAGTTTTGGAATAGATCAAGATATTCTCTATGAAGACAATGATAAATTGATCTAAGTACGGTCGGAAGACACGGTTCATCAAGTCCATGAAAGCTGCTGGTGCATTGGTTAACCCGAAAGGCATGACAAGAAACTCAAAGTGACTGTAGCGAGTCTGAAAAGCTGTCTTTGGAATGTCCTCCTCCCTTATCTTCAGCTGGTGATATCCGGATCGTAAGTCAATCTTTGAGAAGTAGCGAGATCCTTCTAACTGATCGAACAACTCATCAATTCAAGGTAGAGGGTATTTGTTCTTGATAGTCAGTCGATTAAGCTGGCGATAATCGACACAGAGCCTCAACGATCCGTCAAGTTTCTTCATAAAAAGCACTAGAGCTCCCCAAGGTGATGTACTCAGTCGAATAAATCCTTTTTCCAGTAATTCATCTAACTGCTTCCTTAATTCCACCTTCTCAGCAAGTGCCATTCAATATGGAGTAATGGAAACAGGCGTCGTTCTTAGGATTAAGTCAATGACAAACTTGATTTCTCTATCAGGTGGAAGTCCTGGCAATTCATTTGGAAAAACATCTGAAAATTCGTCCACCATAGGAGTGTGAGAGGATGGGTCGATCCTCTTTAGTTCTCCCTTCGAAGCAAAGATTGTCCCCAGATTGGTGAAATTCCTTCGTCCTCCAATACAAGCCTTTGCCTGAAATTCGATGACTTGTCCATTCTTGATGAACAAAGAGACACGTTCCCTATGACAATCTACTATTGCCTTATATTTGGTTAGCCAATCCATTCCTAGAATTACATCAAACTCTGTCATAGTTATTATGTATAGATCAGCTGATAGTTTATGTTCTCCTATAACAAGACACACTGATTTACAAATTATGGATACTTTAGCTATCCTGCCCATTGGTGTTCTAAGGGTTAATGACGAACTACATGTTTCTGTTTCTAGTTGTAGTACGGAAGCAAATAACATCGATATAAATGAATGTGTGACATTAGTATCAAACAATACATGAGCCCAAGAATGAGACACATGAATCATACTGTCTACAACGGAGTGATCAGCCTGCTTTGCTTGTCCAGCTGTAGTTGTAATTGCAGAAGCTTGTGCTAGTGCTTTCCCCTTATCACTCTTTCCTCGGTTTCCTTAGCTACTACTAGTCTTATTATTATTTTTTCCAGGAAAATGTGGCCCTTGTTTCAATAAACCTTGTGGAGTCAGTTGAAAATTCTGATTAGCATAGAAATTTGAGCCCTGTGGCCACTGTTGGTAGTTGTATTAGGGTTGAAACCCTCGAGATTGAGTTATTGAGACTTGGGAAGCTGGAATATTTTGCTGAGGTGCTCCCTGATTTTGACTCCCTCCCCAAACAGTGGAGCCAAAATGACTTCCTTATGGCCTTGGTGCAAGGAATGATTGTGCAAGACGGTTAGGATAGTTCCTTCTCAAATGTCCCACTTGTCCACAGTTATGACAAGTATATGGTTGAAAACGACCACTACCAGAAGATCCACCACCAATAGTCACTCCACTATGCTGAGTGACCTATCCTTATGACTTCTCCTTCTTGCCTATCTTCCTTTGACGCCCACCAGAACCCTTATACTCTCCATAGGAGTTATTTAGTTCTGTCTCTGCTTGTTGTGCCGCGCCTACAAGCTCAAGAAAGTCAGTAGATGGGACAGCAGCTATCATTTGTCTGATTTTCGGTCTTAGGTTATTTCTAAATTTTTTGCACCTCGCCATTGGATCCGATACAGCTCCGGGATTGTAGCGAGACAATTCTATGAATCGAGCATGGTATTCAGCAACCATAGTATCTCCCTACACCAGGTTTTTGAATTCTCGCATCATTGCTTGCCTATGGCTCTGAGGAATATAAATGTTACGAATATGGTCTCGAACTGCTCCCATGTGAGGTTCGACACGTCATAGTCATCCTTCAAAAGATCCCACCATTCTTTGGCTTTTCCCTCAAATATATGTTGAAAAACCAACCCAATACTCCTGTGGAATCCTCAAGGTATCTAACTTCTTTTTAACTGCCTTTAGCCATTGTTTTGCTATGACAGGATTGGGTTCTCTACTAAATGCAGGAGGTTTCTGCTTCATGAACTCCTTTAGTAGGGACAAATGTCGTTGCTCAAGATCACGAGCTTCCATAGGTCTTTGCACATTTTGCAAAGCTTGAAGAATTTGTCCAAGATTATTCACTTCTGGTGTAGCTGGCGGGGTCTGTCCTGCCCATCGTGGTTGTTCATCTTCCTGAGCTTGTTCCATCGATTCAGGTTGTTCAACTTCCTGAACATGTTCGACCGGTTGTGAATGCTCAGATGATTGCACTTGACGTCTTGGCGGCATAGTTTCTACTGGCTGTGTAAATTTAACCAGGATTAGTACCCAATGATGATGATATTAACACTTTACTTTAAAAATCATTCCAAAAGATTAACGTTTAAGGTGGTGCTACACACCCTAGGTTAACCGAACCTAGGCTCTGATATCAAAAATTCTGTAACGCCCCTATGTGGGGGTTAGTAGTATTGAATAAATAAAAATAAACTTAGATTCAATATTATTTAAATCCATTAAACAATGCCCATGGGTCTTTAAACAAAAATAAAAATAAATATTTAAAATACAAACCACAGTTTTTAGTGTAGCATCAAATATTTAAAATACAGTTATCATCACCATAGTACAATTTCCAAATAACTTAACACATCCATCACAAAAGAAATACGAATCTTACATAATCTAGATGAGTTACAATTAAACAAAGATCTTTCAACACGAAATCAATAGTGTTGTTGCCTATTCCTCATCTAATAAGTGGCACTGAGTTCCACTTGAGAGATGTAAATATGATAGGGATGAGCATCGACATGCCCAGTAGGGAAAATCATTACTCATCTTAAGGTTTTATTCATTACCACATTAAAACTGCATGGT
The DNA here is from genome assembly GCA_946598075.1 of Artocarpus hirsutus. NCBI lineage: Eukaryota > Viridiplantae > Streptophyta > Magnoliopsida > Rosales > Moraceae > Artocarpus > Artocarpus hirsutus. The sequence continues at coordinate 20,183 of CAMOHE010046011.1, forward strand.
TAGTTAATTTACATCATATACCAGATTATGAGGTTTATTATGATCATATCTCGTGGATACCATGGTTAACCATTACCAAGTTTCACACTTATACATATATACAAATATTACAATTCATCATTATTCTTAGGTATCCACATTAAATAAAGTAACACTCCACTTATCGAAACCCAAATCAGCGAGCTTGGCCACCCTCCAAACATTTCGAGGGTATTCTAGTGAGGGGACATCAAGCCCCGAGTCCTCACCAAGTCGATTCCTGTACAGTGTGTTTTGGGACTTTCGACCCAAGGAAGCGTCATCACCTTCTCCCTATTTTACCTTTTAGGGTAATCGTACCCAAGGACGTAACCGCTGCCCTCTTCACATCTCACCATTTCTCAATGTTCCATCATTATTTATAAAGTCAATTTTCCTAACCATGCTTTCCAACTTATAACAACATATGTTTATTCATTATGTTCCTTGCTAATCAATACAGGGCGAGTTCATGTCATAGTTTCATATGTGATTCTCATATAATAGCAGTTCAACATAGATACATATATCTTGTGGTAAAACAATCAATTTTAATTCCATAAAAACCTTACAAAAGATGAGTAATAGAATCCCTACCTTTCAAGCTTCTCAACAATCTTTTAATCTCAGTACTTTAATTAACGTAAGCTCTACACACCCTTGATCCTAAGGTGTGCATAAGGACAATTAAAACTAAAGCATAACATATAACCACATCCACAAATGAATTAAGTGTAAATCTATATATTTTAGTCTCTAATAAGATTCATAAATCACTTAGGATGGTTTTGAAAAGGTTGCATTGATGAGATGACATGGGCTGACTTCGTTCATAAGTTCAACACAAAGTTCTTCCACATGGACATTACCCAAAAGCATTATAATGAGTTCGAGAACCTACGCTAGGGAGACATGTCAGTAATAGATGTGGTGGCAAAATTTGACCAGTTGGCTCGACTATGCCCAAGGATGGTTAGTAATGAGAGTGAAAGGGTCAGAAGATTGATTTGAGTCCTCAGGCTAGAGATTGCTACAATTGTTGATGGGGCCAGCCTACCCAAAAACCAAGAGCAGGTTGTTTTGGGGGCCCAACGTGCTAAATGTCACTTGTTGAAGCTAAGAAGGAACCAGCCTCAGTCAAGTTAGTCGGCAAATAATACAAACACCAAAAACTGCCCCCAAAGTAGGAACAACAACAACAACAACAACAACCAACATTGGAGGAACAACACAAGGAAGGGCAATTCTTAGAACCAATAGAGTCAAGGCAACAAGAGGCATAATGGTGGCCAGTCCAACAACAATAACAGGCAAATTCAGCCATGCACCAAATACAGGAAGAAACATCCTGGAGAATGTCGTTTAGGAATGAACTAGTGTTTCATCTGTGGATGTGAAGACCATTTTGCTAAGAATTTCCCTTATCAGATGAATGCTTAAGCCCAATAGAGAGCTCCTCAAGCCCAACTACATCAAATGCAAGCTACCTTAGAAAGGCCATTAATCAGCCAAGGAAGACTTGAAGCCCCACCTACTAATGCCCGCATCTATGCAATAATGAAAGAACAAGTAGCTGTTGAAGCCTCTAATGTGGTCACATGTTAGATTTAAAGTCTCTCTATTAATGCACATGTTCTCTTTGAAATGGGTGCCACACATTCTTTTGTATCATCGTCCTTTGCTAAGAAGTTAGGGATTCATTTAGAAACAATGAGACAGGAATTCACTACAATACTACCCTATGGGGAAGTGATGATATCTATGCATTGTTTGTGTACTGTACCTCTATGGATATCTGAAAGGGAACTCTTTGTCGATCTTATTGTGATTGACATGTATGATTATGACATGATTCTTAGGATGAATTTTCTGAGCAAGTACAATGCTTCCATTGAATGCCAGAAACAAAAGGTGATCTTCCATCCAAAAGGTGAACAAAAGTTCATGTATGTGGGCGAGTCCAGAAAGAAACCAAGTATGTTTTTGTCAACCATGAAAGCAAGAAAATTGTTAGCAAGCGGCTGCATGTGTTACTTGGCAAACATTGTAGACAAAAGTCAGGAAGAAAAGGCAAGGATTGAAGATGTTGCAGTAGTACGAGAATTCTCAGAGGTGTTTGCAGATGATCTGTCAAGCTTACCCCTTGATAGAGAGATTGAATTTGAGATCGAGCTCGCTCCAGGCATTGACCCGATTTCAAAGGCACCCTATAGAATGGCCCCAGTAAAGTTAAAGGAGCTTCATTCTCAATTAAAGGAACTGCTCGACAAAGGCTTCATCAGGCCTAGTCACTCACCTTGGGGAGCCCCAATCTTATTTGTCAAGAAGAAGGATGGATCTATGAGACTCTACATCGGCTATAGAGAACTGAATAAGGCGACGATCAAGAACAAGTACCCGTTGCCTCGAATCGATGACTTGTTTGATCAACTAAAAGGTGCATCCATGTTCTTAAAGATTGACCTACGGTTGGGATATCACTAGTTGAAGATTAAAGAAGGAGACATCCCAAAAACAACCTTTAGATCGAGGTATGGTCACTATGAATTTGTGGTTATGCCTTTCGGTCTAATGAATGCACCTGCAGCCTTCATGGACCTGATGAATCAAGTATTCAAGGATTTCCTCAATAAATTTGTCATTGTGTTTATCGACGATATTCTTGTTTATTTGAAGAGTCGAGAAGAACATGCAGAGCATCTGAGAATTGTGTTGGAGATATTAAGGAGACACAAGTTATATGAAAAATTCTCCAAGTGTGAGTTCTTGCTCGATAGAGTGTCTTTCTTGGGGCATGTACTATCAAAGGAAGGGATAATGGTAGATCTTACTAAAGTAGAGGTTGTTCTCAACTGGAAACAACTTACGAATGCAAGTGAGATAAGGAGCTTCTTAGGCCTAGTTGGATATTACCGGAGATTTATGGAAGATTTCTCCAAGATAGCAATGCCACTCATAAATCTAACCCGCAAAATAAAGAAGTTTGAATGGACAGATACATGCGAGAAAGTTTCTAAGAACTAAAGAAGAGGTTAACTACAGCTCAAGTATTGGCGATTCTTGAAGGAAGCGACAGATTTGTAATTTATAGTGATGTTTCTAAGATGGGTCTTGGTGTTGTTTTGATGCAGAATGATAGAATGATCGCTTACGCATCGAGACAACTAAAGGATTATGAGAAGAACTATCCTACTCATGACCTCGAGTTAGCGGATGTTGTTTTTGCATTGAAAATATGGAGACATTACTTGTATGGGGTCCAATGCAAGATCTTCACTGACCATCAAAATTTGAAGTACTTCTTCACTCAGAAGGACTTGAATATGAGATAGCAAAGATGGCTAGAGTTGGTGAAGGATTATGATTGTGAAATTCTTTATCATCTAAGAAAGGCTAATTGAGTGGCTAATGCCCTGTGTAGGAAGATAGTTGCCACATTGATGTCATTACAAGCAATGTCTCAGCCTTTACGGAAAGAAATTATGGACTTTGGTTTGGAACTCATAATAGGCCAGCTATCAGCACTCACTCATGCTCCAACATTGCATGATGAGATTCGGAGTAAGTAAGATGAAGATGTAAGCCTCACAAGGATTAAGCAGTAAATAAAGGAAGGGAAATGTAAAGAATTTTGAATTGTTGATGATGGAACTTTATATCTCAAGGACCGTTTATGTGTTCCCAACGTTGATGGCTTAAGGGAAAGTATCTTAGTAGAAATTCATGACACTCCTTATTCAATTCATCCTGGTGCGACAAAGATGTACAATGATCTAAGGGATAGCTTTTGGTAGTTTGGAATGAAACGTGACGTTGTGATGTATGTGAAGAAATGCTTGATGTGTCAACAAGTCAAAGTTGAACACCAAAGACCTAGCAATGATTTACAGTCAATCCAGATATTAGAATGGAAATGAGAGGATATTATAATGGATTTCATTACGGGTTTACCCAAAACTATGAATGGTTATGATGCTATTTGGGTTGTTGTCAACCGATTGACGAAGACAACACATTTCATTCCTATCAAGATCACTTACTCTATGGAGCTATTAGCAGAACTCTATGTTAAGGAGATTGTACGACTTCATGGAATCCCTAAGTTTATCATCTACGATTGTGATGGCAAGTTCACGTCTAAGTTTTGAAAAAGTGTATAGACTGCGATGGGGACCAAGTTACACTTTAGTACAGCTTTTCATCCTCAAATAGATAGCCAAACAGAGATGACAAACTTGATCTTAGAGGATATGCTTTGGGCCTGTACTCTCTACTTTAAAGCCAGCTGGTGTAAAATGTTACCATTAGCAGAATTTACTTACAACAACAGCTACTATGCGACGATTAGGATAGCACATTATGAGGCCCTATATGGGCGATTTGTTGGCATGAAGCGATGAAAAGAAGTTGATGGAAAGTGTTGACGATGAAAAGAATGATTTTGTCAACGAAACCTCCTAGATGATAAAGTTGATAAGAAGGAGAACAGAGACCACTCAAAGCCAACAAAAAAGTTATGTTGATAAAAGAAGAAGGCCCTTAGAATTTTTTGTAGGCGACTCAGAATTCTTAAAGGTTGCACCAATGAAAGGAGTAATAAGGTTCGGGAAGAAGGTGAGTTAAACCCGAGGTTTGTCAGACCTTATGAAGTAGTGAAGCAGATAGGCAAAGTAGCATATCAGTTGAGATTGCCATCAGAAATGTCAGCAATGCACAATGTGTTCCATGTTTCGATGCTCAAGAATTATGTCCTAGATCCTACGCACGTGATTGAGCCACAGGTGATCGAGATACGAGATGACCTCAGTTACGAAGAAAAGCCAGTGGAAGTATTAGATCGGAAAAACAAGACCTTGAGGAATAAAGAAATTCCATTGGTCAAGGTTTTATGGCAAAATCACCAAGTGGAAGAAGGTACATGGGAACGCAAAGATGACATGAGGGTTAAGTATCCGCAGCTATTTTGAGTTTTGAGGATGAAACTCTTATAAGGTGGGGAGAATTGTAACACCCGTCAATTTTCATGTAATGGATTATGTTAACGACGTTCAGCATTTTCCCTAATAATATACAGTATAATGTTACTGACTATTTTTATTTATATTTTGAGTATAATAACAGGTAACGATCATGTGGAATTGGTGTGCTCTAGATGTTCATGTCATCATGTTTGTTAATTATTTAACAATCAATTAATGTTTTGTTGTATTTTAGTGTATGCAGTAGTTCGGTAGGCCAATCCTTCAAGTTTGGTAGGCCAAATTGTCCCTCACAAAACGACAGGCCGATGAATTTAATCGATAGGCTGGACCTCATGACTTTGGTAGGCCGAAGACAGCTGATGAACAATCAGCAAAAATCTCCCAAAATTTGTGACAATGATAATTATTGTGATTGGATATAATAGGCTGAGTAATTGGCATATTTTTGGCCTTTTTCCTTAATTTTGGTAATAGAATGTTTGACTTTTATGGATGATTGGATACATGATGAGGGTTTTCCTCTTTTGAAATTGTGAAATATGGTAAGTAAGAACCAATGAGTTGATTTTCCCTATTTCTCTCCATTCTCTATGATTTTAGTTAAAAAATTTCTAATGATTACAACGAAGATGAGTTTCTATTTTATGTTATTTTCATTTTCACGTAAACTGTCTCTTTCTATCACTTTCTTTTGCTTTCTAAAAAAAAAAAAGAATTTCTCTTTGACATTTTTTTCTTCCCTCTCCATGTTTTTTCATTCCCTTCTCCCCTTACTTCTCCTGCAAATATTTGAATGAAATATTGGGTTTTATCTTGGGTGAATTTAAGGAAAGCTTGAGAAAATTTGTTTTGAGGTAAGAATTCGTTATCGAGTTATTCTTGAAATGTAATATTCCCTTTAATCCGACTGCTCTATTTTTGTCTAGAAATTTCTGTTTGTAATGAAATTTTAGTATGATGTTCATGGATATGTTATGTGTTATCCCTCGAAATTTCATGCGATTTGGATTTTTCTATACTAAAATATGAATTTTCTTCTCTCTGCCACTCACTATTCTATGATTGTTGATTGGTTATGTTGCACAAAAATGTAGTTTTTGTTTATAGGGCAAATGAATGTTATTTTTGCATGAAATTTGGCAGATATATATATATATATATATATAGATATATATATAATGTTGAACTAGAAAGTCTCATGATGATATGATGAATATTTTATGTTATCGAATTTTCTTTAAGACTAGGTTTTGACACTGTTTTATCAGTGGATTGTTGGACTTTTATTGTGTGACGTTTTTTGTATAATTAAACGGATTTATTTGATAATGATACTTTTTGTGCTCTTATATTTATATGTAAATAAGATGTCATAAGAATTTTAGGGTCTAAATAAATTTATTTTAATTGTTTGAGTATGATGATTGCATGTAGCCCACTGCCTAATTTGTTTGAAGTTATTTTTGTCTGTGACTTCTAATACATGTTATGGATTATTCTAAAATTATTTTAAGGTGATTTTTGGATATGTTATAGTTCTAGGTGTCTATTATATGTGTTAATTTTTGTGGATTTTTCTACGACATCAATAATGCGATAAATGGACTTAAACTGTGATTGTTCACTGCCTAACCATTGTTGGCACATTTTGTGACATGAAATTGTGACTTGTTTTAAATATCAAATAAGATTTTTATGGTCAATGAAAAATCATAATGATATGTTTATGTGTTAGCTTTGTTCCTTTTGAGTCTCATGCTCCAATTGTGTATGAATTATGAGGTATTGAGCTATAAATTTGTAAGGGTCAGGCTGCATTCTCAATTTGTAGTTTTGTTCTGATGTTTTAAAGGCTAATAACATGTATTATGGATTAATGTTTTCAAGAGAAGAATATATGTGTGATGTAATATGGTATTAGACAATGTCATGTGGTGTCGAATGATTTCATGAAAATAAATGTTAATTTTATTTTAAATGAATGTATGACATGAACACACTAAGGAGTGAGCACATCAAGACCGCAGCGACGTCACCTACAATTAAGGTTTAGTAAGCTAAATAGGTAAGTACATTCTCACCTGCTAAATGATGTGGTTTGTGAAAAGTTTGAATTTTATGTTCTTGATGATTCCTATGATAAATCTATAATGGTTTTATTGAATGTATTATAATGAAAGTTTATTATACAAAGTTATGCATGTTTTGATGATGACGTATTCAAAGGTATAAAAGTATAGATATATGTATATACACATATGTATCACCTAAATAAGTGTTGCACACCCCATGTTATGTTATGTTTATGTTATGATGTCATGTTTGGTTTGGGATTAGCTACCCTTCTCCTCTCATGACGGCACGCTTATGATGATGATAATGGTGCAACACTTAGGCCCCTAAAGATAAAATGAACAAAGTTTTAATATGGTTGATGTTAACAAAAGATATGTTTTATATGAAACTGTGCCTAGTGCACTATTATGATGATGTTGATTATGGAAAAGATGTTTCATAAAGATGTTTATTAAATGTTTTAAATTGTGAGATAGAAAATTGTACTTACTTAGCTTTTGGCTTACTTAGTTTTGCATCATGTTGCAGATAAGGGTAAGAGAACTACGGAATAAGAGGAGGACAAAGATGGGCATGTGAGCAAGGAACGAAGAATTGAAAACGGAAGAACACCAAGGAAGGAATTTAAAGTTATAAATTATGTTTTATATTTTTTGTGTATGTTTATTTAAAGAGTTTTCTTTTTTCTTTTTAAGATTTGAACTATGTTTATATAATTTTATAGGATTATTATTTATCTTTCCGCACGTTGAAATAATGAAATTTGATTTAAAATTGAATTTTTTTTAACAGCAGATTGGTCTGTCGATCATTACTGGTTGGTCTACCGGTATCAGTATCGGCCTGCCGATCTTTGCGATTTTAAAACCCTATTTTGTAGAGCCTCGGACGGCCTACCGGTGGTTAAAGTTTGGACTACCGGTAAAGTTCGGCCTGTCGAAGTCCGAAGTTCGGCCAACCAAACTGTGTAAGCATATTTTAAAAGTTAAGTTGATTTTATTCAAATTATGGTTCTTTTGTTTTGGTGTGATAAACTACTTAAGGAATGTTTATAATCAAGTAGTTTATTAAATATTTAAAAAAATGTATGCATGGATCCTGGGGTATGTTTTCAAATTATGTTTTTATTTAAAATAGTTTATCTTAAATAACGGTAACAAGAACGTATGTAATGATATCTGTAACGTCCATAAATGGGGCGTCTAGATATGGGCAAAAATAGTTCGGTAAAGATTTGGTATAAAATATATGATCAAAAAGATGATAATGGTCCCAATTTTAGCCCTAGGAGGGCTAAGAATTGTTAGTTATGGTCGTTTGAATATATGTTTGGTTAGGCAAAGCCTATAGCCTTTGAGATATGGAGAAAAATAGTCCGCTAAAAAATTGCGATAAAATTTTATAATTGAAAATATATGATTAAAAAAATAATAACGGTCTAAATTTTAGCTAAAAGAGGGCTATGAATTATTAGTTATGGTCATTAGAATATATGCTTGGTTGGCCAAAGGCTATATAGCCTTTGATCTATAGGCAAAAATGGTCCTTAAAAAATTGAGATTAAATTTTATAATTCTAATATATGATCAAAAAAATTTAACGGTTAAATTTTTTGCTGAAGGAGGGTTATGAATTGTTAGTTATGGTTATTCGAATATGTGCTTGGTTGGCCAAAGGTTAAAGCCTTCGAGTTGTAGTAAAAAATGGTCCAGTAAAAAATTGGGATAAAATTTTTCAATTTAAAATATATGATCAAAAAAATTATAATGGCAAAAATTTTAGCTGAAGGAGGGCTACGAATGGTTAGTTATGGTAATTTGAAGATATACTTGGTTGGCCAAAGGCTATAGCCTTTCGACCTATAGGCAAAATGGGTCTTGTAAAAAATTGATTTAAAATTTTATAATTTCTAATATAAGATCAAAAAAATTATAACGGTAAAAAATTTAGCTAAAGGAGGTCTACAAATTATTAGTTATGATCATTTGAATATGCACTTAGTTGGCAAAAGACTATAGCCTTCGAGATATGGGCAAAAATGGACCAGTATTAAATTGGTATAAAATTTTATAACTTCAAATATACGATCAAAATTACTACAATGGCCCAAATTTTAGTTGTGAGTGGACTATGAATTTTTAGTTATAGCCATTCAAATTTGTGTTTGGTTGGTGAAAAGCTATATACTTCGAGATATGGGTAAAAATTGTCCAGTAAAAAATTGACATAAAATATTATAATTTTAAATATATAATAAAAAAAACAAAAATATTCCAAATTTTACCCCTAGGAAGGCATCGAATTATTAGTTATAGTCATTCGAATACGTACTCGGTTGGCTAAAGCAAGTATACGATCAAAAAAACTACAACAGTCCTAAATATAGCTCTAGGGGGGTTATAAATTGTTAATTATGGTCATTTGAATATGTATTCGGTTGGCCAAAGAATATAGTCTTCTAGATATGGGCAAAAATGGACCAGTATAAAATTAGTATAAAATTTTGTAATTTCAAATATACAATCAAAAATATTATAATGGTCCAAATTTTAGTCGTGAATGGGCTATGAATTTTTAGTTATGGTCATTCGAATATGTGCTTGGTTGGCCAAAGCAAATAGCTTTCAAAGATATAGGCAAAAATAGTAAATTAAAAAATTAGGTTAAAAGTTTTTAATTTAAAATATACGATAAAAAAAAATAGTGGCCTAAATTTTAGCCAAACAAGGGCTACGAATTGTGAGTAACGATCATTTGAATATGTACTCGGTTGACCAAACGCTATAGCCTTTGAGATATGTAAAAAATGGTCCTATAAGAAATTGGTCTAAAACTTTATAATTTAAAATATTTGTTCAAAAAATTAGAGCGATTGAAATTTTACCTAAAGCATGGCAACGAATTGCAATATGTATTTTGTTGGCCAAAGGTTATTATTGCCTTTAAGATATGGGCCAAAATAGTCAGGTTAAAAATTGGGATAAAATTTTATAATTCAAATTATACGACCAAAAAAACTATAATAGTCCAAAATATAGCTCTAGAAGGGTTACAAATTGTTAATTAAGGTCATTCGAATGTGTGCTAGATTGGCCAAGGGCTATAACTTACGAGATTTGGGCAAAAATGGTCCAATAAGAAATTGGCATCAAATTTTATAGTTTTAAATATACGATAGAAAAAACATTAAGGGTCCAAATTTAAGGTTTAGGAGGTTTATGAATTGGTAGTTATTATCATTTGAATTTGTGCGGGGTTGACTCAAAGCTATAGCCTTTGAGATATTAGCAAGAATGGTCTGGTATGAAATTAATATAAAATTTTATAATTTCAAATGTACGATCATGAAAACTATAATGGTCCAAATTTCAGCGCTAGGAGGGCTATGAATTGTTAGTTATGGTCATTCGAATATATGCGCAGTTCGCCAAAGGCTATAAATCCTTCAAGATGTGGGCAAAACATGGACTAGTAAGAAAGTTGTATAAAATTTTAATATTTCAAATATACGATCCAAAAAACTATAATGGCTAAAATTTTAGCTCTTATGGGGCTACAAAATGTTAGTTATGGTCATTCAAATTTGTGCTCGATTGGCGAAAGTCTATAGCCTTTGAGATATGGATAAAAGCAGACTCGTAAGAAGTTGGTGTAAAACTTTATAATTTCAAACATATGATAAAAAACTATAATGGCCCAAATTTTAGTTGCAAGGGAGCTACGAATTGTTAGTTTTGGTGATTTGAATTTGTGCTCGGTTAGTGAAAGGCTTTAGCCTTTGAGATATGGGAAAAAATATTCCGGTAAGAAATTGGCATAAAAATTTATAAATTTAAATATACAATCAAAAGACAATAATGGTCCCAATTTTAGCCCTAGGAGGGCTACAAATTATTAGTTATGGTCATTCGAATATGTGTTTGGTTAGGCAAAGCTTTGAGATGTATGCAAAAATGGTCTGGTATGCAATTGTGATAAAATTTTATAATTTAAAATGTACGATAAAAAAACTATAATAGGTAAAATTTTAGCTACAGGAAGGCTACGAATTGTTAGTTATAGTCATTAGAATTTATGCTCTGTTGGCTAAAGGGTAAAGCCTTCAAGATACGATAAAAAATGGTCTGGTAAAAAATTGAGATAAAATTTTTCAATTTAACATATACGATTAAAAAAATTATAATTGTCCAAATTTTAGCTAAAAGAGGGCTACGAGTAGTTAGTTATGGTCATTCGAATACGTGCTTGGTTGGCTAAAAGCTATAGCCTTCGTCCTATAGAAAAAAATGGTTCGGTAAAAAATTGATATAAAATTTTGTAATTTCTAATATAGATTGAAAAAACAATAATGGTCAAAGATTTAGCTGAAGGACGTCTATGAATTATTAGTTATGGTCATTTAAAAATGTACTAAGTTGGCCAAAGACTATAGCCTTCGAGATATGGGTGAAAATGGACTGGTATTAAATTGGTATAAAATTTTGTAATTTCAAATATACGATAAAAAAAAAAACTATAATGGCCTAAATTTTAGCTTTAAAGGGCTACGAATTTTTAGGTATGGCCATTTGAATTTGTGTTCGGTTGGTGAAAAGCTATAATCTTCGAGATATAGGAAAAAATGGTCTTGTAAAAAATTGGAATAAAATTTTAAAATTTTAAATATACTATCAAAAAATGAAAATGGTCCAAATTTTAGCCCTAGGAGGGCTTTGAATTGTTAGTTATGGTCATTTGAATATGTACTTAGTTGGCCAAAGCATAGATATAGGCAAAAATGATTCGGTAAAACTTTGGGATAAAATTTTTTAATTTAAAATATATGATCAAAAAAACAATAACGGTCTAAATTTTAGCAAAAGAAGGGCTACGAATTGTAAGTTATGGTCATTTGAATGCGTACTCAATTGGCCAAGAGCTATAGCTTTCGAGATATGGGAAAAATGGTTTAGTAAGAAGTCGGCATAACATTTTATAATTTCAAATATTAGATGAAAAAATATAACAGTTAAAATTTTAAAATTTCTAATGTAAAATCAAAAAAACTATAATGGTGAAAATTTTAGTTATAAGTGGGCTACGATTTTTTAGTTATGGCCATTGGAATGTGTGTTTGGTTGTCGAAAAGCTATAGCCTTTGAGACATGGGTAAAAATAGTCTAGTAAAAAATTGGCACAAAATTTTATGATTTTAAATATTCGATTAAAAAAAAGAAAATGGTCTTAATTTTAGCCTTGGCTGGGCTTCAAATTATTAGTTATGGTCATTCGAATACGTGCACAGTTGGTCAAAGCATATATCTTTCGAGATATGGGCAAAAATGGTCCTATAAGAAATTGGTATAAAATCTTATAAATTTAAATATACGATCAAAAAACTATTATGGTCTAAATTTTAGCTCTAGGAAGTCTATGAATTGTTAGTTGTTGTCATTTGAATTTGTGATCGGTTGGCCAAAAGTTAAAGCCTTTGAGATATGGGCAAAAATGGTCTTGTGAGAAATAGGTTTAGAATTTAATAATTTTAAAAATACGATCAGAAAAATATAATGGTCTAAATTTTAGGTTTAAAGGGCTACGAATTGTTAGTTATGGTCATTCAAATATATACTCTGTTGGTCAAAGGTTATAGACTATGAGATATAGGCAAAAATGCTCTGGTAAGAAATCGGTAAAAAATTTATGAATTTAAATATACAACCAAAAAGCTATAATGGTCCAAATTTTAGCTCTAAGAGGTCTACAAATTGTTAGTAATTGTCATTTGTATATTGTGCTCGGTTGGCCAAAAGCTATAGTTTTCAAGATATTGGCAAAAACGAACTAATAAAAAATTGAAATAAAATTTTATAATTTCAAATATACCATCAAAAAACTATAATGGCCCAAATTTTAGCTATAAGAAGGCTACAAATATTAGTTATGGTTATTTGTATTTGTTCTCAGTTGGCGAAAGATTATAGCCTTCAAGATATGGTTTAGAATAGTCTAGTAAGAAATTGTTAATTTTTTTTTATAATTTTAAATATATGATCAAAAAAATGACAATGGTTCAAATTTAAGCCTAGGAGGGCTATGAATCGTTAGTTATGGTCATTCGAATATGTGCTCGGTTAGCCATAGCCTATAGCCTTCGAGATATGGGCAAATATGGTCCAATAAAAAATTGGGATCAAATTTTATAATTTTAAATATATGATCAAATAAGCTATAATGGTCCAAATTTTAGCTGAAGGCAGGCTAGGAATTGTTAGTTATGGTCATTCAAATATGGTCTCAATTGGCCAAAGGTTATGCCTTTGAGATATAAACAAAAATGGTCTAGTATAAAATTGGGATAAAATTTTACTATTTCTGATGTATGATCAAAAAATCATAGCAGACCAAATTTTAGCTGAAGAGGCTACAAATTGTTAGTTAGGGTGATTCGAATATGTAAGCGTTTGGCCAAAGGCAATAGCTTTCGAGATATGGGCAAAAATGGTCCCGTAAGAAATTAGGATAAAATTTTGTAATTTTTTAAAATACGATAAAAAACTATCATGGTTCAAATTTTAGCTCTAGGAGGTCTATGAATTGTTATTGTCATTTGAATTTGTGATTGGTTAGCCAATAGCTATAGCCTTCGAGATATGGCAAAAATGATCCAATAAGAAATTGGTATAAAATTTTATAATTTCCAATGTACAATAAAAAATACTATAACGGTCCAAATTTTAGTTGTAGGGGACTACAAATTGTTAGTTGTAGTCATTTGAATATTTATTCGATTAGTCAAAGGCTATAGCCTTTGAGATATGGGCAAAAATATTTCGGTAAGAAATTGGTATAAAATTTTATAATTTCAAATATATGACCAAAAAATTATAATTGTCCAAATTTTACCTCTAAGAGGTCTATGAATTTTTGGTAATTGTCATTCGTATTTGTACTTACTGGGTCAAAAGCTATTGCCTCCAAGACATGAGCAAAAATGAACCAGTAAGAAATTGGTATAAAGTTATATAATTTCAAATATACGATGAGAAAACTATAATGGCTTAAATTTTAGCTATAAGGGGCTACGGGTTATTAGTTATGGTCGTTCGAATTTGGGCTTAGTTAACAAAAGGCTGTAACCTTTAAGATATGGGCAAAAATGGTCTGGTAAAAATTGGTATGAAATTTTATAATTTTAAATATACGATCAAAAAAATTATGAAGGTCCAAATTTTAGCCCTAGGACGACTAGAAACTAGTTATGGTCATTTGAATGTCTGCTCGGTTGGCCAAAGCCTATAGCCTTCGAGATGTGAGAAAAAATGGTCCAATAATAAATTGATATAAAATTTTATAATTTTAAATATATGATCAAAAAACAATAATGGTCAAAATTTTAGCCCTCGGAGGGCTACAAATTGCTAGTCATGATCATTCGAATATGTGCTTGGCCAAAGCTTACAGCCTTTGTGATCATGGCAAAAATGGATTGGTAAAAAATTAGGATAATTTTTTATAATTTAAAATATACGATCAAAAAAATTATAATGGCTACATTTTAGATAAAGGAGGGCTATGAATTTTCAGTCATAGCCATTCGAATATGTGCTCAAAGGCTATAGCCTTTCGAGATATGGACAAAAACGGTTCGATAAGAAATTGGGATAAAAATTTATAATTCCTAACATATGTTCAAAAAGATATAACAGCCCAAATTTTAGTTGAAGGGGGCTTTGAATTGTTAGTTATGGTAATTCGAATATGTACTCGGTTGGTCAAAAGCTATAGCCTTCAAGATATAGGCTAAAATGGACCGGTAAGAAATTGGTATAAAATTTTATAATTTCTAATATAAGATAAAAAAACTGTAACGGTCAAAATTTTAGCTCAAAGGGGCTACAAATTGTTTGTTATGGTCATTCAAATATGTACTCGGTTGGCCAAAGGCTTTTAGTATTTGATATATGAGAAAAAATGGACCAATAAGAAATCAGTATAAAATATTATAAATTCAAATATACGATCAAAAACAATAATGGTAGAAATTTTAGCCCAAGGAGGGCTACAAATTGTTAGTTATGATCATTCGGATATGCAGTCGATTTGCCAAAGCTTTTAGCCTTTGAGATATGGGAATATGGTCTAGTAAAAAATTAGGATAAAATTTTATAATTTCAAATACACTATTAGAAAAATTATAATGGTTCAAATTTGAACCAAGGGAAGGCTACGAATTGTTAGTTATGGTCATTTTAATATGTGATTGGTTAATCAAAGGCTACAGGCTTCGAGATATGAGCAAAAATGGTCCTGCAAGACATTGGTATAAAATCTTATAACTTTAAACATACGATCTAAAAACTATCATGGTGCCATTCCATCTTCATTGCCTCTTCTACGTATTAGAAAAGCAAAACAGATCTCCTGTGTTTTGGGTCTAGTCCCAATGCCGTAGCCTTCGTTATTTGTATTGTGAAAAGGTGAAATTTCCTTGTCCCTTTTTTGATCTACAAGCACCCCCAACCAAAGGATTTTTCTTTCTCCAGGCATCGGAGTTCCTGGGCTCGGCTCATTCGTAGGGTTTAGGGTTTAGGGTTTTAGGGTTTAGGGTTTAGGTTTAGGGAATAGGGTTTAAGGGTTTAAGGGTTTAGGGTATAGGGTATAGGGTATAGGGTTTTAGGGTATAGGGTATAGGGTATAGGGTATAGGGTTTAGGGTTTAGGGTTTAGGTTTAGGGTATAGGGTTTAGGGTTTAGGGTATAGGGTATAGGGTTTTAGGGTATAGGGTTTTAGGGTATAGGGTATAGGGTATAGGGTATAGGGTCTAGGGTCTAGGGTCTAGGGTCTAGGGTCTAGGGTCTAGGGTCTAG
>CAMOHE010046012.1:0-11569 GCA_946598075.1 Artocarpus hirsutus
AAACCAGCCTGCAAAAATTTGTTCAACCATGAATTATAAGAAAAGCCATCCAAGTTTGATGCTTCTTGTTCTCATCCAGTGCCTATTTCTCGGGAACAACATGTCTAATGGAGCTCATGACACCATCTTGGCGAACCAATCTCTCTCTGGAGACCAAACCATTGTTTCTGCAGGCCGTGGAAACTTCGTACTTGGATTCTTTAGACCAGGTAATAACTCTTCAAACTACTACTTGGGCATGTGGTACAAACAAGTTAGACAAACCATAGTTTGGGTGGCAAATAGAGAAAAACCAGTCTCTGATCGGTTTTCTTCAGAAGTAAGAATCTCACATGGCAATTTAGTCCTCTTCAATGAGTCTAAATTCCCAATTTGGTCTACGAATGTGAACTCTAGTAGTTCACCTTCAATAGAAGCGGTTCTTTTGGACAATGGAAACCTTGTCTTAAGAGATGGGTATAATTTGTCAAAACCAATATTGTGGGAAAGTTTTGATCATCTGACTAATGCATGGCTTCCTGGTAGTAAACTTGGATACAACAAAAAGACCCAACACAAGCACATTATCACTTCGTGGAAGAATTCAAACGATCCATCCCCAGGAATCTTCTCCTTGGAGCCAGTTTTAAGTGATAACTCTTTCGGTATTTTTTGGAATAAGTCTAGGATCTACTGGAGCAGTGGAGCTTGGGATGAAAGCATGAGATCTTTCAGCTTAATCCCTGAGATGGGGCGTAGTGCGTACTTCAACTTCACCCTCGTTTCAAATGATAATGGGGTCTATTTAACCTATTCTGTTAAGCAACCAAACAAGAAAAATATCTACTCTCTCAACAACACTGCCGATGGATTTGTTAGATATGTGATGGATCTTTCGGGGCAGCTTAAGGAACTAATATTGAATCCTAACAGTAAGGAATGGGATATGTTTTGGTTGCAACCGAGAGAACAATGTCAGGTTTATGCTTCTTGTGGTGCATATGGAAGCTGCGATGAGAAGTTGACGCCCTCCTGTAATTGTCTGAATGGGTTTGAACCAAAGTCGCGATATGATTGGGATTTGGAGGACTACTCTGGCGGGTGTATCAGAAAAACAAAGCTTCAATGTGGGAACAGTACCAACAGTTCAAATGCCGAGGGAGACAAATTTTTAAAAATTTCAAGCACACAGTTGACTGAGAAAAAACAATCAGAGCGAATGGAGAATATTGAAGCTTGTGAATCATACTGCCTCAACAACTGCTTTTGCACTGCCTATTCTTATGACAACAAAAGATGTTCCACTTGGAACGGAGATTTATTAAATCTGCAACAGCTTGAAGCAGGTGATAGGAGGGGAAGAATTCTCTACATTCGTTTAGCAGCTTCTGAGTTCTATAGTACTGAAAAAGGAACTCAAAGAACTAAAAAGAGAAAGGGACAAATCACTAAAATTGTGGTCGGCTCAGTTGTTGGGTCAATAATTTTACTAGTCCTTATTCTATTTTTAGTAGTGAGTAGAAAGAGGATAGTTTCCCCTGGAAAAGGAATCGAGGGATCGTTGATGGCATTTGGGTACAGTGATTTGCAAAAAGCAACAAAGAACTTTTCAGAGAAATTGGGTGGAGGAGGCTTTGGTTCAGTATTCAAGGGAATATTGCCAGACTCTACTATGATAGCAGTGAAGAAGCTTGAAAGCATTGCCCAAGGAGAGAAGCAATTCCGAGCAGAAGTTAGCACAATTGGAACAATCCAACATGTCAACCTGATTCGACTTTGCGGGTTTTGCTCTCAAGATACTAAAAAGTTGTTGGTCTATGAGTTTATGTCCAATGGCTCTTTAGCTTCTCACCTGTTTTGTCAAAACAATTTGAATGTCTTGGATTGGAAAACGAGGTACCAAATTGCTCTGGGAACAGCAAAAGGGTTGGTTTATCTGCACGAGAACTGTAGAGATTGCATCATACATTGTGATATCAAGCCTGAAAATGTTCTCTTAAATGCAGAGTTTTGTCCCAAAGTGGCAGATTTTGGGTTAGCCAAACTTGTTGGAAGGGAATTCAGCCGTGTCCTGACAACCATGAGAGGGACAAGAGGTTACCTCGCTCCTGAGTGGATCAGCGGAGCAGCAATAACATCCAAAGCAGATGTCTATAGCTTTGGAATGATGCTTTTTGAGCTTGTATCAGGGAGGAGGAATTCAGAGCAAATAGAATCAAATGGAAAACTGAAGTACTTCCCAAGTATGGTCGTAAGCGTTGTAGTTAAAGGCGGCGATGCCCTTAGCCTATTAGACGAAAGGCTAGAAGGTGATGCAAACATTAATGAGGTCGAAAAAGTATGCAAAGTTGCTTGCTGGTGCATACAAGATGATGAAGCTCACAGGCCATCAATGAGTCAAGTAGTCCAAATGTTTGAGGGCATTATGGACGTGAGCCTACCTCCAATTCCAAGATGTCTCCGTATATTTGACAACAATGAGGAGAACGTGGATTTCTTCGCAGAGTAATCCTCAGGACAAAAACGCAGCAAGTTAGTTGTTTTTAGTTGAATAGGAAAGATAATATGTTTTGTTTCCCCATTTTATTTTATTTTATAGTATGCTTTTTCTTCGAAGGCTTTTCAAGCCAATTTCGTAGTTTTCATAAATGACTTGTTTTGCTTTTGTTGAAAAAAGGTTGGCTGTTTCAAGCGAAGGGCCTTGTTTCTAAAGTCTCTGATACGATGACTTGAGGGGAAAAAAAAAACTCTAACAAGGCTGATCTTTTTCATTGTTTTTGCTTAAATAGGAAAGATAATTTTTAAATTTTAAAGTTGAAATTATTACAGTATAAAGCAAAAGTAGGCTACGGTATAAAGCTCTCACATGTTACATGCTATGTAAAATTGTCCCACTTTTTTTTTTCTAATTATGTTGCCAAACACGCTCTATATATGCTCGCATATTCAGGCTTCAGCAGCAGATGAGTTTGACCCAGGTAGTTTTAATGCTCGAATGTCTAATTATTAATTCATCTGGACACAAATCTATCAAGCTTTATAGCATGAGGTCGAAAAGTAGTGATGAATACGAGCATTGTCCACACACAAAGCGAAGAGCAGAGTCAGTAAAAACTTCCCTTGTATAAATCAATCTTATTTTGAGATTGGAGTCCATGGACAAACGCTTAATCAAAAATTAGAAACATGAAATTGAAAGATGGCAATGAAGGAAAAAAAACATCTACTGAACGAGTAAACCCCAAAAGTCTCGAAAGCCTCTGAATAAGTAAACGACGCTAATAAGTTGAAACGACAATGCTTGAAAACTGACGTACAAACAACTACAGACAAGAAGCGACAAGGGTCAAGAAAACGACAGCCATGGGAAAAGTGACGATAAGATAGAAACCACAATAGAGCGCAAGAGATGATTACGATATATGTTAGAGAGAGTGTTGAATAGGTTAGGGTTACTCGTCTTTCAAATATTGCAATAGACGATGCTAGTAAGAATACTAAATTGAATTAGATTAGTGTGGGTGAATCCGATGCCTTAGTTTTTATTTATTTGTGTTGTTTTTATTTATTATTTATATTTGTTTCATTATTTTCTATTTATTTTCGATCATTCAAATAATTTTAAAGTTAATTAATTTCGATATTTAGTTAGATTAATATAATCCTCATAAGAACGATACTTCATACTTATCACGTTATTACTTGTTTATGATTTCGTACACTTGTGGATTTTTCGCAACAATAATGTCGACAATTAAATGAAAAATTGTAGATATAGTTAAATACCTCATGTATGCCATGATATAGGACACACTAAGTTGACTAAACCCAATGAACTAATGAATGTCCTAGGCGATGATATATAGGGGTTCATCATCTCTCAAGATGATGTCAAGAGGTAGCATAATTGTAATTGTGTTGGAGGTGTCCATGGAATTCTTCGAATAACTATATAGGCTTGCCATGTTTAGAGGTAATCCTTCCAAACCATCCATTAGTTGTGTCACATCCATTACATCCTCTATTTGTTGCTTCCTTTTCCTCCTTGTTTTCTTTGCACGACTTCCTTTGATTGGCTCGTCGATAGGCACCATAGGCTCTTTGCCCAAATGGTGGGGTTGGTCAATTGGAGCATTGCTTATTTGATGTAATAACTCTATTTGAATCCATGTTTTGGGCCAAGCAATAAACCCTCTGAGAGCATTGCTCAAGACCTTATTTTCCACAGTTGGAAAAAAAGGTAAAGGCGCATCTCTTGCATAACACGTATTAATTGTAATGCACATGTTACCTTTTCCAACCATCCTACAACGAATTATTTGCATGAGGAGAGTATTTATCCATGCCATTCCTCTTGTAACGACGATAAATCAAATAACATCACCTTTCCTAGTTGTTGATGGTGTTAGAAGAATGCAAGTTTTACCCTCACAAGACGATGAAGATGGCTCTGCAAGTAGTGTTGGCACGATATGAGCTGTGAAACTTGCTTTTACACTTGTGCATTATTCTACCATAGGTGCCACATTTTGTTCTACATGGAAGAGGAATTCCTTTGAGCTTGACTTCTCATCATCACCTCCTACTCAACAAACTTAGACTCCATCATTTCCACCTTTTTACGTAACTCGATCAACTCTGCATTGGACTTTGAGCTTCGGGTGGAATAAAAATATTGGGACTCCTTCATAAACAAAGATTGACCACATACCTGTTCTAAATGTTTAGGATTGTCCAATGCGGTGATCAATACATCATTCATCCCATGAGATTCGCACGTACCTTGGGAGGTTTGCTCCTCTTACTTATCCCATTAATCACGAAATTAATACAAGTTAAAACAACCATAGTTAATACAAAATTTGAAATACTAAAAGTTAAAAACATTAAGTAACTTACAATTCTTTAGTCAATCTCTGCGCATCTTAGATTTTTAAAAGCTCCCTCCTTTTTTGATTGGATGAACTTCCAAATAACTAACGAGGAAGGGGCGTAGTGGTGTTGTGTATTCTCATCTGCATTAAAAGGTGAGATCATTTAAATTTTGTAAAAAGATTACAACATTTTATATAAATAAAGTAAACGTATTTTACTTATCCACTCATGCTCCGCTTTTGTATATCCCGAACGACTTGTCGAGTGCTCGAAATTGTATTTACCTCCTTTCTCTTTTGCTTGTTTCGAAAACTCTCTTTGCTCCTCATTAAGTTTGTATTTCACAAAGTCCCTCCATTGGTTTGAACTAATAGAAGGATAATTTTTAATTATTTTTGTGGGGAGCTTGAAAACATTGGGGCCATCTTCGTGGTCTTCAATGAAAGCCTTTTGTAGGTTGTACCTAAAGTCTTTGAAAATCTTAGTCGCACTTGTCATCAACTTCTTGTTCGTGGTGTTGGGAATGGTGAAGGATGTAACAATACCTTGCCAAACACGTTCTACATTGTCCTTATTGCTTTTTTTCTTTAATCCTTTATTGTTATGAGGATGTGCTCTCCAACTAAAACTCCAATGTAACTTTGGAGGTCATCCCCTTCTTTAATCTTTATTGCTATGAGGATGTGCTCTAGAACTAAAACTCCAATGCAACTTTGGAGGTCATCCCCCTCTTTACCAAGAGCTTGATCTTTTTCATCAAAATAAACTTGTGTTTTTATGGCTTTTGATCTCTACCTTGACACGTTTCATCAAAATTGCTCTTCTTTTTCCATTTACATTCGAAATAAATGGTTCCCTTTTCTGGAGCTCATAACCATGTTCTTATCTGGTCATTTCCTCCTCCATATCAATGAATTCGTTGTCTAACATATTGAAATATTATTAAGTAATAACATTTATTAAAAGCATTAAATTAATAATAACACAAAAACTAATGTATAATTAAAACCAACATATATAAAAAACTATAATGACACTTAAAATAACATATAAAACCTAATCCAACATATAAAAACTAGCAACATTAAAACTAAAACTAACACATCAATTAAAATTAATAACGTTAAATTAACAAAAAATAATTTATAAATCCTAATTACAACAATTCTATTCATAAATACTAAATATCAAAAACCTAATTACTAAACAAAAACGTAATTACAAACGACAAAGTCCACTAAACCAAAGGAACAAACAACATAAAAGATAACTAATTTAATCACAAACCTAGCAATCTGAATATCAATTCCTCAAACCCTACAAACTCAAAATCATCTTAAATCACTATTGAAACAAGCATGAAAAATAATTTATACAATTAACAATAAAAATTAGGAAAGTTACATTGTTTTATATATATATATATATATATATATATAAACAAATTGATAATGAAGGGGGATTGACCTCTGTCATGGTGGAAATTGTTGTGAGAACTTCAAAGTATTTCTCGGCAACGACACAAGGGGTTCTCGAGATGGGGCTCAACAAAGGGGCTTTGAACAATAAGGCTCCAAACAGCACAAAGGCTCGCAACACTTGGGCTCGACGTTGAAGGAGATTGTTGCGACGAAGATGTGGTTGGAGATGGTGGCAAAGGGAGGCAACAGAGGTCTTTGGAATTAGAGATTTGAAAAAGGGAGAGCATTGGATGAGCGGCCCTTTTTGAGAGGGATTTGGAATCAATCAAAGAGAAAGAGCCGTTGAGGAGATAGGTTTTGATTTTTGAATGGGCACGATAGTTAAAGCATATTAGGCAACAATTTTTTAGAAAACAGTAGTCTAAAGTAAGGCATTAGACAACGGTTTTTTAGAAACATCCGTCATCTAAAGCACGCGACATTAATGCATAATAAATGCCACATGTCGTCTAATGAGTTATGATATAAATTCATTTAACCTTAGAAATAGGAGAATTTTCATATATACTATTTTTTAAGACTCATTTTTTATAAATACCACACATGTTTAAATGTGGCACCACTTCAACATGTAATATGAACAGAAGTGTGGCCCAACTTTTTTAAGTATGACATAAATAAACATATTTTTTTAAAAAAAATATGGCATAACATGTAATTTTCTTTCAAAAATATAAAAAAAAAAACCACATCAAATACAAGCTATAATTAATAAATAAAGTACTCAAAAAATAAAAATAAAATATTTTCTTAAATGGGTTTTTCCTTTGCATCTTCTTTTTTTAGAGCATTTTTTATTTTTTTCATTTAAAGATTTTTGGGGTTTTTAGATGAAAATTGAGTATTGGCTGATAAGTAATATAATTTAAATTTGATCTTATTACATATATACCTTCATAATATTTTAACATATAAATTCATTTAAACTTAGAAATACCCCAAAAAACCGTTAAGTACAAGAGATAAATAACAAATAAAGTTTCACACGTAGATGTCAAAATTCTAAAAAAAACTACCTATAATAACAGTTTCTTTTAGAAATAAAAATTAATATATAGACACACAAATAAAGGACTTCTTGTTGAATGGAAAAAAAAGTCTTAAAACAAAATATAACCGTTATCATTTAAAAAACTCTAAGAAAATAATGAAATTTAGAAAATGAAGAGTGGGTAAATAGTAATTAAACTACAAAACAA
This sequence comes from Artocarpus hirsutus, assembly GCA_946598075.1. Lineage (NCBI taxonomy): Eukaryota > Viridiplantae > Streptophyta > Magnoliopsida > Rosales > Moraceae > Artocarpus > Artocarpus hirsutus. Next base: position 7,535 of record CAMOHE010046012.1, read on the forward strand.
ACATCTCTCATCTCAATTTTATGGAAGGGTTGGAAAATGGTGGGACCTAAAAAATGAGAAGAGTTAAAGAGGTGAATGACCTTTTTAAAATACTTTTAAAATAAATCAACATAACTTTTTAAAATTAAGCTAATGGTTGTTTAACAATGATAAACTTAGGTATATCAAATTTAACACTAATTAACTCAGGAATCAGTGTTAAACTTGATAAACTTAAATTTATTAAGTTTAACACTAATAAACTCAAGAAGTTTATGAGGTAAACTCGGTTTATCACTGATAAATGGTCATTTGCTTAATTTTAAAATATTATGGTTGTTTATTTTAGAGAGGTCATAACAAAGACTACCCAACCTAATTTTCCAAATGACAGTCCCTACCATCTTCCACTTCCTCTTCGAATTCATCTACCCAAACGGTCCACCCCTTCTCTTCCCTTCCCCAATCCCTCCTACCAACACACAGGTCCAAGTAGTTGAGAATTATTTGTTTCCTATAATGATCTATCATATTCCCCCTAGTTTCTTTGATCACTGTCGAGGGTTAATAAATTTGTAATTACAATCTTTAATTATTCAACCATAATCTTATGGATCACTACTTATAGTAGGCATAAATTCTCGTATGGAATGAACTCCTCATTTTTTTTTTTTTTTTCGGATTTGTTAACGTTGGGAATAAGTGAAATTACGCCTATTTGCTGGTCAATGTTCCATTTTGGAAGTCTGTTTCCAAGGTCTAATCCATCCTAACAACAGCGGCTAAAATATCACGGACAAAATAGAGTGAAACTTTTGATAAGGTGGCCTTATCACATCAATACCAAAAAAAGAAAACAATTGAATGTATTTTCCATTCAATCATTAGATTCAAGTTCATAAAGAAAAAAAAAAAAATTTGACAATGTAATATTATTGGACTACTTCCTATTTTGATATCGATTCAATTATAACTTGAATGGGTTTTCTAACATCTTTTCTTGAAACATGGTGAAAACGTTAGATTATCTGCCCTACTAATTATTTCAGCTTGAAACATACACAAAATGGAATGTTTCATGGTAATGAGATTTGGCCTAGAAATGTCAAGTATATGATTTAATTGACTTTATAGTATGTGTTGGAGAGACAGAGACGACTTGCTAAGGTCCTCCGCGTCGGTGTAAATAAATTTCCAGTTTCAGGAACTACAATTTGCAGCCCTTGGAGATTTGTGTGGGGTCTAAAGAGTATTTTCCTTTGAATTTTTGTTAATGGCCGACATAATGGACTCTTCAACCAAAAAAAAAAAGAAGGAAGCAGCTCCTATGTTACGAAAAAATAATAATAAGATAAAAAAAGAAAATAAAGAAAAAGAAAAAAGAAAAAAGAAAAAAGAAAAAAGAGAAAAGAGAAAAGAAGAAGGAAAAAGAAAAAAAAAGAAAAAAAAGGAGAGAGAAGCCTCAGTGTTATCAAATCTCAGCTCGACCAACTAAAAATGCTACTATTATTTTCATGATATACGTTAATAGATAGCTGTACAAAACAGCTCAACTCTTTTCTCAAAATAAACTGAAACAAAAGTCCTATTTCCGCAAAATAAACTGTGGATTATAAGAAGACCCAACAAAGTTTGATGCTTCTTATTCTCATCCAATGCCTATTTCTCAAGAACAACATGTCCACTGGAGCAGATACCATCTTGGTGAACCAATCTCTCTATGGAGACCAAACTATTATTTCTGCAGGCCGTGAAAACTTCGTGCTTGGATTCTTTAAACCAGGTAACAACTCTTCAACCTACTACTTGGGCATGTGGTACTGTGACACCCTGAAGTTAATTAAATGGTATTAGAGTGTAAAATGGTGAATTAGTGTGCCATGATGAGTGTTTTGAACTTAATTTGATTATTTTGTGAAAATTAAGAAACTTTGTGTTAACTTACTCTTTTAGTGATTTTTAATTATTCTAAATTGTTTTTAATTGTTAATTTAAACTTTAATGAAGCAATTTGATTTGAAAACAGTGTATTGTTGCACACAGTTTTATACAACAGCTTTTTCTTTTTCTCTATTTATTTTCCCTCTCTCTCTCTTCCTCTCATTTTTCTCTCTCTTCTCTCTCGCTCACCTCTCTCGTCTCTCTCTCGGTTCTCTCTTCCCCTCTCGTTTTCTCTCTCTAAATTTTGAAACAAAATTCAGATTTGAGCTTTGGGTTAGAAGATTGAAGGCCCGGGAACAAGATTCAACAACAAAAACATCGTTTTCAAGCTTTGATTCGAGGTTAGTTTTTAAAATTCAAAAGTTTTTCTATTTTTCAAATTTTCTTGCATTTTGAAATTTAAGAGTTTCTAAGTCTAGAAAAGCTTCAATCAAAGTTAGATGGACTTAGATTAGCTAGAATGCAAACTTCATTTCATCAAAAATGGATTGAAATCAAGATTTTTCATTTTTCCTCTATTTTCTCCATTTTTGGATTTTCGAGAAAATCTTGTTTAAAACTTGTTTTAATCCATTAAAAAGTGTTCTACTATGATTTTCTATTGTTTGTGATGATTATCCATGCCTGAGAATTGAGAAAACAGGTTAGATTTGAAGATTTGGATTTGGGATGCCGAGAACCCGTGCGTGGAAATTTCTGAAATTTTTCCAGATCGGCAGCCACTCGTCGGCAGGCCGGATTCAAAGGATCGGTAGGCCGGATTCATCCGACCGGCATGCCGAACCTGGAGATGTTCGGTCGACCGGACCTGCTCTTCCGGTAGGCCGAACTATGCAGTTCGGCAGGCCGAACCAGGGCGACCGGCAGGCCGACCGGGCATGGTGTAATTTTATGATTTTTCACCTGTTTTTACTGTTTTGAACCCCGAATTAAATTCTAACTTTATAAAATGATTTTATAAACCTAAATGGCATACTAGGACATTATGAGATGATTTAGTATCATAGGATACCTCGGGTTAGATACTAATGGACTAAGTTACTATGCATTTAGGATTGTGTGTGGATCCGCGGAGCTAACGTACAGCGGACCGGGATTACGGTGTGGGACACCGGCACGAGTATTAAGGTAGGACTTCTACCCCTCTTCTTTGGTAGCCCTATTTCCAAAATGATTTTAGCCAAAAATGAATTTTTATCAAATGCTTTTAAGGATAGATTGGGAAATGGTTCTATTTAAATATCTTTACAAGCAGTTGATTGAGAAATGTACACAATGAACCCCATAATGAATATAAATGATTATATTTGGTAAAGAAGAGATTTTATGAATCAAAGAGATATATATGTATATATATATATATATTTGAGGGCATGATGCCATATCAGAGATCGGGTTGTGTAGTGAACGACCTTGGGGGCAAATCCCGAAACCCAGCTGGGCCACTACGGTGGTGAATTACATATGGTTTGCCCAAGAAAGGAAAATTTTATTCTTTTTGGTTGACCTATCTGAATTATTTTGGTAAGATTATATTTTCATTAAATTCTTATTTAATTATTTACTTGTTCAATTGTTCTAGCATGTTTTTTGTATATTTATCTGATTTACGAAATTTCTTTTAAAGTTGAATAATTTTCAAATATAGTCCTATTGAGCCTTTCGCTCACATTTTTATTTGTTTTAAAATCTTAACCCTAGGTGGATATCAGCTTAGGATCGGAGAAGAGTCCGCCGACCGGACTTGCGATCAGTAGAAGACTTGGGTAGGTTGTACTGTAGTAAGTAAGGCATGTAAGATTTTAACTTCTCTTTTATTCTGGACTGTGGTTATATCATAATATTGTCAGTACTACATGTGTGTGCACAATATGTGGACCAGTGGGACCCATACGCGTTCCACCCCATACTTATCTATTTTAATATTCTTTTTATTTGCTTAATTATTATAATGATTTATTTTATTTCATTAATTTCTTCCATTCAAATTTTTAAAATTATCACTTTTTAATCATAAATTTAATTACAAAACCTCATTTTTAACTAAATCTTTACTTAATTAACTTAATTAAACTACCACGTCACCTCCCGTACTCCGGGGCGTGACAGGTACAA
>CAMOHE010046013.1:0-99803 GCA_946598075.1 Artocarpus hirsutus
ATAAAGACCATTTGTTCGTGGAGCATATCCATAGAAAATGTTATCATGGTAAATAGAGCATTTATTATTCCTAATAATAAACTCAAAATTTTCCTTGTCCAAACAAGAAACAGAAATAATATTCCTTCTCATAGCAAGTGCATAATAACAATTTTTAAACTTAAAACAAGTCCACTAGGCAAAGTCATTTCATATGTTCCTACAGCTAAAGCAGCAACTCTTGCTCCATTTCTAACTCGTAGGTCTACTTCGCCTTTAGCCAAGGTTCTACTCCTTTTAAGACCCTGCACATTGGTACAAATGTGAGATCCAGATCCAGTATCTAATACCCAGGAATCAGAAGTAGACAAATTGACTTCTATAACATAAATACCTGAAGGAGTAGTCGCACTACTCTTCTTCTTCTTCAGATCATCCAAATAGAGCTTGCAGTTTCTTTTTCAATGACCAGGCTCATTGCAGACAAAGCATACTCCTTCCTTTGGTGGTTTAGCCTTAGGTTTAGGATTGGGCTTGGGATTCTTAAAGTCCTTGGAAGCCTTATTCTTGCTTTTACCCTTTCCTTTCCTTTTCATACCTTTCCCTTTATTAACCATCAGAACATCTTTGGTATTCTTGATGTTCTGTTCAGCAGTCTTAAGCATCCCATGCAACTCAGAAACAGTCTTCTCCATATTATGCATGTTGTAGTTCATAACGAACCCGTCATATGCATTTGGCAAAGATTGCAGAATGATATCAACAGCCAACTCTTGCTAATCTCAAGACCAAGTTTCTGCATATGATCAAGATGACCCTTCATCTTCAGAACATGAGGACTCACTAAATTGCCAGCAGTCAACTTGCATGAGAGTAATGCCTTTAAGGTGGCAAACCTCTCAATTCTAGCTTTCTCTTGGAACATTTCCTTGAGATGGCCTATCATGGTATAAGCCTCCATTTCCATCAGTTGCTTCTGAAGCTCTGATTCCATGTTTCCAAGCATGAGGCAAGTGACATCAACAGAGTCATTGAGATGCTTACTATGAGCATCCTTTTGAACTTTAGGAGCATTAGCAGCTGGTTCATCAAGTATAGGTTGATCAAGGACATATTCTTTCCTCTCTTGCTTAAGAACAATTCTCAAGTTTCTATACCAGTCAAGGAAGTTAGTCCCATTGAGCTTATCCTTCTCAAGGATCGTTCACAGTGACAAGTTAGATGTGGTGTTTGATGCCATTATCTACAACAAATATATACACAGAGTACTTAGCATTTTATTAAACAATTTTTAACGAGGCATAATTTAAATCCCACTAATTTTATCAAATCAATAACCCGCAATATTAATTTCGCAATCATAACAATTGTAATTTTAGTGGGCCAAGATCCATATTTCACCTCACTTTAAGTAAGCTTTGGCTTATCACCTAAAGTATGGTTATTTAGGTAGGTAATACTTTACCAATTACATCTTATGTAACTCTTGGATAAATATGGGATTTGACATCACATGTCCTTGAAAATTAAAATCCCATTTAATGCCCTAGGTCCAAAACTATTTTGATAACCTAGTTAAGTCTAACCATTTCAAACATATGGATATCACTATTATCCATCATGTCTTACCTAGATGGCTTAACACATCCTGCTTTGGCAGAACCTATGTTTAGCAATCCAAGTCTTGACAAGTGTTGAATTATTGAAGGCATTTTACTGACTTAATATTAAATGAGGGTTCTCCTTTATTTTCATTTTATTATTTATTATTATGTCGCATCACATACATAGCATCATATACAAAGCATCACATACATAACATCATATACATCACATAATAATAACACAATAAGCGTGTCATAGCATGGCCCAAATCTAATTGATCTTCATAAGCCAATATGATGGTTAATGGTCATTCCTAGGTAATCTTCATCTTCATGGATTTCCTTAGATTGCCACGAACGGACTCCATCTTGAGCCTCTATCTATCTTGATTTTGGGCTTTGATTTAACATTACAAATTGCAATATAAAATATTCTATTTCTACTAAATAAATAATAGATTACAACAAATTGATAAACAATACGCAGGCCGTATTTAAAATTACAAACACAAAATAAAATTAAATAAAACTTGCCAATCACATTGGTGTAAAAGGGGCCATGCTATGCACCATGCAATTCACACTAAACACATAAACATACTAATATAATATCATTAAAGTTAAATTTTATTGTGACTAAAATGATTTATGTGACAAAACAATTCGGGGTCAAGGGGCAGCGCCCCTGGCGGAGGTCCAAGGGGGCAGAACCCCTTGCGGGGGCTCGGGGGTAGCGCCCCCGAAGGTAAACGATTTACCTTGCTCGTTTGAATGAGTTGCTGCCTAAATCCATTGAGTTTAATTGATTAGATTACTTAATTTGTTCATAACAGAATTAATTAATCTCTATTTAACACTTAAACGTGTCACGAATTTATTGATCTGTTCTAAACCGATCATCCTTGTTTAACAATTAAATAGACCCTATGATATATATTAATATGTTCAAAATAGATTATCATTGTTTAACATTTAAACAATCCGCACCTTAATAAAACCGAAACATATTTACAGTGTATCATTTAAACATCTTAAAATAGAATACTAGATTCTTGTTAAATTGTAACAGTAATCAAATTAACAACAATAGGTTACAAGAAATAGTAAACGTATTAATCAAATTAACATAGCAAAACGTTTAATCAAATAAAACCTCAAACACATTAATCTAATTAATGTATAGATCGTATTCATGCATATCACATATAATAGTAATCAAATTAACAACAATAGGTTACAAGAAACAGTAAACGTATTAATCAAATTAACACGGCAAAACGTTTAATCAAATAAAACCTTAAACACATTAATCTAATTAATGTATAGATCGTATTCATGCATATCACATATACACAAAACCATATAAAATCAATTTAATCGAATTCGCAAGTCGCTCTGATACCACTGTTGGGTTTTGTTGGATTTTGTGATTCAAATACGCAACAAAAAATTAAAATTAATTCGCACAAAACCCTCGTACGATCCATGCAATTCGATTAGATTGATAAGAAAGTCATGAAATCTTACCAAGATGACAAAACGGGCAAGATTCTAGAAGGGAGAGAGCAAGTTCACTTCGGTGACACCCTAACTTGAGCTTTTAGTAAGCGGGATCGGATTTAGAAGTTGTTACTTAGAGCAACGTCCTCTGCAGGTATCCACATGAACAGACTCTCTCAAAAACAAATTAGTGTGCTAGCACCCTCTTTTTGCGTTAAATGACTCTCTCTAATTTTTAGGGTTTTAATGTCTTTGCCCTTTTGAATGAGAGAACGCCTTTTCTCTTCTTAATGCGACTAGACACCCTAAACAGATATATATATATATATATTTATTGACTTCGAGATAGAGTCAGATTTTAACTAGGGTAAACTGTAATTCGAATATGATTCAGAAAATCTAGATAATGCTTGTAATTTGAATATGATTCAAAAAATCTAGATAATATCAGTAATTCAAATATGATTCAGATAATCTAGATAATGTTAGATTCAATGAACCTAGACATATCAAGTACATTGAATCTGGATATTATCAGGTTCATCGAACCTAGACACAGTTACCCCAAAATTTGTTATTGGTCTGTTCTAAGTGTGCGACCCTATAGGTTCACATAACGTTGGTAGTGGGCTTGAAATTCTGTTTCTGGCCCACAAATCATAAGTGGCCTCTAGCAAGACATTATGATTACCCAAGTTATGCGAATGTCAATAATCCGACATAACCTAATCCACAATAAGTATTAAAGTCCTTTTGTCTCTAGATAATTTGATTGAACATAAGGCATGGTTTATGTCATCCTTATACTATGTAATCATATTATTTCTCGATCTTAAGTAGACTGATATTGATAACCCTTATCAATTCATTCTAGTATGGCCATACATTTTTCTTCAGTCTAACTTATCGAGGGGCCCATAGATATCTTTCTCATGATAAATGAGGGACAAATTCCTTCTTAGTCATTCACATTCCTCACATGATTCAATTTATATCCAACGACAATCTATTCCATCATCCTGTTAAAGATAATATTAGATTGTGTCAAAATATAGAACTTGTCATGTAGGAAACCATGATGATTTCAGGTCAGAGGACTAGGATAATACTATTGTGATGAGAATCACTTATGACAATTACCCATGTAGTATTCTCATAGCGAGTCGATCCAATACATCATTTCTCAAATATGTATCTATGAGTTGACTTAGTATCTCATACGCATGATTAGTAAAACATAATCATCAGTCAAACTTCATACTAGTCTTCATTCATTATTATCCCCATAATAATGATCGACTAGGGATAATTAAGAATATAATTTAATTTTCACCTAAGAGTTTTACTATCAAGTCACATACTTGTTGACCTTAGGCAAAATTAACTATTCATTAAATAATAATAATAATAATAATAATGCCTCTTTATTAATAAAATGCAAATGTAATGAAGTCAATATGTGGTCATTACATAATTGGCCTAGGGCACATCACTAACACATATGCCTAACACTGAGTTTAATGATAATAACACAAAAAGACTTAAAACTTTTCACTTTAATAAGACTTATCTTTGGCATTTGCTATTAGGTCATATTAGCCTGAATAGGATTCAAAGGTTGGTAAGGGATAGACCTTTAAGTAACTTAGTGGTGGAATTTATACCATAATGTGAATCTTGTTTGGAGGACAAAATGACCAAAAGGCCATTTAAGTCTAAAGGCAATAGGGCCAAAAGGGTTCTAGAACTTGTATATAGTGATATTTGTGGTCCCATGAACATCAGGGCATGAGGAGGGTATGAGTTCTTCATCACTTTTATTGATAATTACTCAAGATATAGGTATGTCTACATAATGCATAAGAAACGTGAAACTTTTGATAAGTTTAGGGAGGTTCAAACTGAAGCGAAAAAGCAATTAGGTAAACCTATAAAGGTACTTTGATCTGATCAAGGTGGTCAATACCTCTCCTATCAAGGTGGTGCTTCGGCATAGTGGGAGGATTCGACATCAACCCAAAAGGTATATGTTCAACTGTGAAGCCTATTTGGCTAAATCAGTTGAACATGATAGGGATCCTTACACTTATGCAGAGACTGTGAAAGATGTTAATTCAAAGCCTTTGACAGAAGCTATGAACACTAAGATGAAGTCTATGGAGACTAATTTAGTCTGGGAACTTATGAATCTTCCTAGAGGGGTAAAACCCATAAGGTGTAAGTGGATCTACAAGAGAAATAGAGGTGCAAATGGAAAATTCGAAACCTATAAGGCTAGATTAGTAGCTAAGGGGTACATGTAAAAGGAAGGAATCGATTACGAGGAAATCTTTTCCTCTGTAGTTATGCTTAAATCCATTCGTATTCTCTTATCTATAGCTACCATTTTCGACTATAAGATTTGGTACATGGATATCAAGATGACCTTTCTGAGTGGCTATCTTGATGAGTCCATATATATGGTGCAGTCAAACGGGTCCAAGGCTAAGGCTTAAGAGGGTAAGGTCTGTAAGTTGCTAAAGTCAATTTATGGACTTAAGCAAGCTTCCCGTTTGTGAAACATAAGATTTGATCAGGTGATTATGACTTATGGGTTTGAACAAAACGTGGACAAACTATGTGTTTAGGAACACATTATGGATGGGAATGTGATTTTTCTATTGCTCTATGTAGATGACATTCTAGTAATTGGTAATGACGTTGGAGCATTGTCATCGGTCAAATTATGGTTGACCAAGCAATTTGACATGAAAGACTTGGGTGAAGCTAATTATGTTCTTAGTACCCAGATCTTTCATGATAGGAAGAGCAAAATGATAGCTTTATCTCAGGTGGCTTACATAGATATAATTCTTAGGAAGTATGTAATGTAGAATTTCAAGAAAGGTAAGCAACTATCTAGGTCTGGAATTACTCTTTTTTAAGAAAGACTCACCAAAGTCTTAGCAAGAAAGAGAATACATGATAAAGTTACCTTATGCTTTGGCAGTGCGTAGTCTCATGTATGCTATGCTTTGCACATGACCAGATATTTGTTATGCAGTCAGGATAGTAAGTCGATTTTAGTTGGATCCAAAACTGAACCACTGGGTTGCGATCAAGCATATTTTCAAGTATTTGAGAAGGACTTGTGGGTATATGCTTGTGTATTGGGGTGAGAATCTCACACCTGTAGGACACACCGATTCAGATTTTCAATCTTGTCTAGATTCAAGAAGATTGACTTCTATTTCTATGTTTACTCTATGTGGCGGTGCTATTGTTTGGAGAAGTGTCAAGCAAGATTGCACTTAAGATTCAACAATGGAGGCCGAGTATGTGGCAGCTAGTGATGCTTCAAAAGAAGCAATGTCGCTCTGCAAGTTCCTGGTATGGATAAGACGGTATCGTTGTATTGTGATAATAATGCAGCGATAGCTAATGCTAAGAAACCAAGATTTTACAAGAAGAGTAAGCATATTCATGGGAAGTATCATGTGATAAAGGACTTCGTTGAGGGTAGGCATGTTGTTGTATGTAAAATTGCATTTGAGAACAATTTAGTTGATCCATTCATGAAGACACTAACTGCGAGAGTTTTCGAAAGGCATGTGGAGACAATAGAGATGTGAGATGTGTCATATTAACTCGCTTAGTGCAAGTAGGAGATTGTTAGACATGATGCCCTAGGGAGTAAAATGTTATACATTACGAACTTTAACTCTAGGTCTTCTCAAGTTGTTGGAAAGAGAGTTATAGGAGGAAGAGCTGCACGACGTGTGACCACCCACACTTCGATCGTGGATAGAGAATAGCAAAGAATGCCAGTTGGTTGAGGTTCTTTTGGAATGTTCTTCTCTACACATATTCGAGCTTACTTCGGTATACAAAAAAGGTTAATAAAATCTGTCATTAATTTATATATATAACATGTCAAACTTGTATTTTGACAAAATACTCTGATTTTAAAATTTTTAAATTCTGCTACGTACTCGTTTTCAAACACCAACATCTACCATCTTACAAATATAGTGTAGTGCAAAACGAATTTCATCATATTCATATCACACGGCCTATGCTATCATAAAATAACGAATTTCATCATGTTCATTTCAAACAGCTTGTGCTTTTCTAATATTGTCAAAAGCAATCATGAAATTCACATTTTCTCGGTAAAAAAAAAAAAAAGAAGTCATTTTCAATTACTATTATGCTATTCTCATGCATGGCTATTCAAGCCCGTCATATGCTTAGGGTCAAAACTGGCACGGCCCTTTTGACACATCTAGCACCAAAGATCTTAGGTTGGAAGCCGCTAGAGATCTAGGATATGGAGGCGTTGAGCACCAGAGATCAAATTGGGGAGTCATGAGTGATGGAAATTCAAGTAGGGGCTGCAAAAAAGAACTGATAATGATGGGTTGCGAGATTAGTAAGCTGTGACGGTAGGGGTCCTTTGACAGTGGTGATGCTCTGACTGTGGGGGTGGTGATGACAATGGCAGTGGGTTTGTGTGTGGGGTGAGGTGGGGGTGGGGATGGGGCGCGGGGGGATCTATGTATGAGTGTGTTGTGATGAGAATCCAGTTCGCGATTGTAAAGCAGGGACAAAGACATCAAAGCATAAAAACTATGCCGTTGTCTTTTAATTTATTGGATGGGGACTAACAGGTTGTGAGTTAAAGCAGGTGAATTGTAAACTAAACTACCCCTCAGTAAATCTTGTTCATCCATTTTTATCTGGGAGGCTTAAAATAAATGGGTACCAAAACGCTACGCTCTGTGTGAGTGTGTCTATATATATATATATATATATATATAAGAATTTGTTAGAGTCCACCAGTGTGGAATATTGATATGAACAGGGAGATGGAGACAACTCATTTGAGCAATAATTTGGAAACTGACAGTTGTCAAGAAACTAAGCACGTGGCAAATAAAGGAATTAATAGCAATAGGCCCAAGAGGAAGATTAAAAAACTGCAAAATATCAAGATTAGAAGATGTGATAGATATAGGGAGTAGTAACCAATTTGGTTAGGGATTGTAATCAATTTAGTTGTAACTAATTCTGTTTTAGTTGTAACAGAATTATCAACTTGTAAAGATGAAGCCAAGAGGAATAAAAGAAAAGGAAAAAAAAAAAAGAGGGAGTATTGAGTTTGCCTTAAGAAACAATATTTCCTCTACTCTGTTCTCTTCTTGAATTTCTTTCTTTTTTTTTTTCCAACTTGCTGCTTTCTCTCGAGATTCTTTCCTCTTCTTTCTCATCCCTAATTTTCCTTCCTATTGATTGCTCGCATCTCTATCAAATATCGCCCCTAATGTGGCATGTGATTAGCCTACTTAAGTTGCTTTTGTGGTTATCTAATAATCCCATATGTATAGCACTATCTTTTGTAATTGCGTGTGTAATTGATCTTGTACCCGAAACTATCTGTTAAGCTCTTGCAATGACTGGGAAATGTTGTTGTTAGGCAACGAGTTCGTGGGTTTTTTTGTTTAATTCTGTACCTGAATGAATGGAGGAAAAACGATCGTGTAACAATATAATGGTAAACTTAACACTGGTTTTATCGGGGGTATAATTAAACCGGTGATGTAATTTTGCTGCCTTTTGTAACTTTTTAACCCCCCCGGATTTAGCTTTGTAGCTTGATTTATCTCCGTTATAAATATTAAATCACGTAATTGATAAAATTTGTTGAAGATAGTGGTAAATTGCATTGCATAAATATCCCAAATATAGTCATATACTATGCTTATTGTTCACCTCATTTTTTTCCCTTTCCTTTAGGATAGTAATATTAATTAGATAATGCAAATGCACTTATCACTAACAAATAGTGAATAAAAATATCGTCTCATAAGAAATGTGTTTGATTTACTAACTAGCGAAATTAGTCCACTCTTAAATTATTCAAATAATCAAAAATAAAATTTATAAATAAACATAAAATCTATAATAAGTCAACGAATTATCTTAAAAAAGAATAATTCAAATGACTAAAATGCTAAAGCATTAGAGTGCATCATAGTTATTCCAATTTTATTCTCCTCTACCATGTTATCTATAATGACCAATGAATTTCATTAACTTAACTCTAGAATTATTCGGATTTAAATAATGAATTTTCCTCGATAAATCGTATTTTATGTAATTACGATAATCTATGAATTATTTACGAATAATATATATATGTGCATTATGAAAGCAGAATTCTTATGCAATATTGACTATTTTAAATGTGCAAAGTTTGTGAGTTGATTACTTAGAAATTTGTAAAAAATATATATATATACTATTAAAATAAAATTTGTCACATTATTTACAATTTTGTGATGTAAATTTATGAAGAAATATATGTCAATTTAAGAAGAAAGTTATTTCATAATTCTATACAATATGAAAATTTTTCATTAACAAGTTAGATTAACTGATGACGATTTGTGCCTACAATCCAACAGTTGTTAGAATACAGTTTAAGAAAAACACAGAAATGAATGGTACACAAAGTAGTGTAATTTTATAGTCAGTTGCGTAAACACAGATATAGGTCCTACTTTATTTCAAGTTATACAGTGTAAAGAAGATATGTACACAGTTTCACATTGGTAGTGTAGGAAAAATATAGTGTAGTGCAAAATTATATAGTATAAAAGATAGTGGGACCTACCTACTTTTCACAAAATGATGAAAATAGGTCACACCACCCATGGGAGACACATGGATGCAACTAGCGGAGGAGAGAAGATTTTTAATTCCATTTTTGCCCCGAAGTCTGCAAAATTCCAAAATGACCCTTAAATAATAACTTAAAAAAAGGTATTTGGAAAAAAATTTTCCATTTCCTTCATACCAAAACTAGATCTATACCAAGCCTTTCTCAAAAAAATTTCTCAAGAAAACGACATTTCCAATCAAGTTTTAAAACTAGTTCAAGAAGTATAATCAAGGTTCAACAATTTTCTTAAGGTAAAATCCATACTTCAAATGAAATTTGTGGTTTTTTCTTGAGTTCTTGGGTATTTTTTTATGGAAACTTTGCCAACTATGTCATGTTTTGTGTTAAGGAGTATTGGCTAATTAAGCTCTCTTTGAGGAGGTTCAAAAAGTAGTATAACAACCTTGGTAAACATCTAAACTTTTCTTTAAAGTTTGATGTTTTTATTTAAAGGTTTGTTTGTTTATGTCAAAGAATGGATTATGGTTGCTATAAAGAGTTTTATAACGATTTATGATGTGTGTTAATGGTGATGGTATGAATACGAATTAAGGTTAAGTGTTTTGAAATGAAAAAGTTTAATTAAATGGGGTTTTTGTGCAAAGTATGAAATATTTTCAAGTAAAAGGGATTCTTGATGTTAATGGATGATGATGTGTTTTCTATAAGGAACTATAACTATTGGAAATAGTGAGAAAGGCAGATTTTGTGAGCAAAGCTTTGTAAATTCATAAGGGGCCATAATGAAAAAATTGTTTAAAGGGACAGTTTTGAAAACCAACTGGAAACTCCATTGTAGACCCGGAATTTGAAAAAAGTTAAAATATGAAAGTGATAGAACTCATCGAAACTGTTGAACATCACAAATGCTTTGTGAAAAATCCACTCAGTTTAATAGACATGAATTTTACGAGTTCTAATTGCAAAATTTCAAAATTTGTGGTTAAAAAGAAAACGTTTTAAAACTTAAAGAATGTGACCTAGGGACTTTAGAGAATTTTAATCCTTATTAAAAACTGAGCACAATGGTGTAAAATGGATAGCCTTGTTCTCGAGGAAAAAATTGTTGAAATTTTCATGGTTTTGGGTTAAAATAACAAAAGTTTTGTTAAAATGGGTTTACCCACCAAAAAGAAATCTAACGCCTTGCTTTCTCTGTACCATCACTAATGACCAAGGAAATCTATGTTTTAATCAAAACAAGTTTGAAAAGTTCCTAAGACATATTAAGGATAAAATCATCATTTTTTTATAAAAACCGCCCCAACAGACCCAAAAACGTCCAAAATAGAAGAACATCTCTTAGTGGCAATTTTTCCATATTCCATCAGTGACCAAAAGACAACATAAGATAAGGGAAAATAAATTCTGTTACATTTAGGATTTTAAGAAAAACCGACTTATGATTAAATTAAGTGTTTAAAAATCAAAGTTCTAATATCAACAAGTAGTCAATAACAAACAAGTTAACTTATAATGGAATATTGTCCAGGTAGGACACTTAGGCAAATAACAAAGGAACAAAACTTGGTTAATGCTATGCAAATTCCAAGTAAGTTTAAATCCCACCTATTGTGTGGAATCAAGGGTTTTTAATATAAAATGTGTTATTTATATTCTTAATTAATTGCATTTGATATGCACATATTGAAGTTATTAAAGCATCATGTATGGCATGTCACCATAATAAATAAATTGGTAAACTAGTACACCAGAAGGATAATAAGTAAGTGTCGCACCAAGTCTCAACCCAGAGGAGATTTAAGTAAAGAATGATATTATGATCTCGGTGTTACGATGATCTTACATATATGGTATGAGAACTTTGGCGCATAGTTCAAAGAAGGATTAAGAAAGTAAATAATTAAAGTTTATAAATAAGCATAAATAGACCACACATATAAATAGGAAATTGTTTTGTGCGCTATGGTTGAACTTACTGAGCAATAACTTACTTAGGTTTATTTCATATATAGGAAATCTAGCCAAGAGGTCTGAATAAAATTATTGTTAAGGTGGCATCGACTAACAAGCAAAAGCGTAGTTAAGCGTATAGATACCACTACAAGATTATTTCCACTATAAATTATATATTTACAGTATGGAGGAAATTATTTAGTACTATAATTCGAAATATAAGTAGACAAGAATTACATATATTGTCCAGAAAAGATTCGCTAATGAAAAAGGTTAACATATGTTAAAAGTAATTCATATGTTAAAAAAAATTGCTCTTTTCTGCAACCTAATTAAAGTTAATTAAGATTAAAAGAACGTTAAAGAACAGTCCAAAAAGTCAGGTCATCACACTGTCAAAGCTTATTACCTATGTTGACAATTGAAAAACCCTATTTTCTTTTGATAATCTTTCCCAAGGAGTATAAAAAATACTTCCACATATTAGTCTACTATATTTCTTTGTGAATTGAAATATACAAAAGTTCATTAAGATTAATGATAAATCATAACTAAACTACACAAATCAAGTTCGCACATCTCTTTCTACCCCTCAATTCATGACATTCGTTACAAAGAGAAACACATCATAAATCACCTCTCTGCCTCAAAATGATTATCCAATCAATTAAAGATTAACCAACTATCCAAAAGCATTATGCAAAACACATCATAAATCACCTCTCCGCCTCAAAATGATTATCCAATCAATTAAAGATTAACCAACTATCCAAAAGCATTATGCTCGAATCAATTAAAGATTGACCAACTATCCAAAAGCATTATGCTTAGTAATGAACATTCAACATGGTATAATGATATTTTAAGAACAGAAATAAATGGTATTTAGGACACATTTGGTATTGCTTTTGGAGGTTGTTTTTACTTCTATAACTGCCTACAATAGTTTAGGTATTTGGTAAAACCTACTTTTGAAAAGTTGCCTTTAAAAACTGTTGTCTAACTAAGAAAAGTTGAAAAGCAGGTCAGGGTTACTTTTTTACAACAGCTTCTATTTTTATAATTTAAAATTACTAAACTAACCTTTATAATAATACATAATTTTCAATCTACCTATTTTTTTCATAACAAATTAAAATAAAGCAAATAACATGTTAAAAAATGGATTAAAGTGATTTTTTTTATGAGTGCAAAAAATGTATAGTTTAAAATATAAATTTTTTTCAAGTTTAATAGTGGCTTGAGATAAAAAATTTACTTTTTTAGTTTTTTATGTTAATTATTTTTTACATTGATTTATAATTTTCTCCATTTAGTAAAAGTAATTTATTTATCTAAAAATATATTAAATAATAAAAAAAATAAAATTTTTAGTATTTTAATGTACAAATATTACATATATTAACCTTAAAATTAAAATTTATTGCATTAAAATTATAAATATGCTTAGTAAAATATGCCTATTTTTGTTATTATACATCTGCATAACAATTTTATATATAGTTTATTAAATATTTGCAATTCTACTTATGGTTCTTATAGTAATTTTGAAAAAATTTTACAAAACACCTACCTATTTTTAATACACAGCATAACACAGCAAAGCAACAACACACAGAGCAATGTCAAACTGGCCTATTCCTAACTAGGCTACATCTCAACTATAGCACAAAGACTCCAAATAAAATCTTTTTGATGATCCGCGGTCATTTTCTACTTCTTCTCGCCTTTGCATTTGTTGTTGAAAAATGTCCACTCTATTAATTTGGTGGAAAATAAAAATTAACTCTAAAGCTAAACTAAAATCCTAAACGAACAATTTATTTTCTTTCTTTCCTTTCTTTTTCTTCATTCTCTACTCTTTGGAATCAGCTCCCAAAACAGGTCTACTGTTCCCAAAAGAATTGGTCTCATCCTCAAAAATTCTCAGTGCCCCTCTTTAATTTTCAAATCAGCAAATTTTATGTAAGGAGGGTTCAGCACATGAAGACAAGTGGCGTTATTTAATTGGGCAATGTAGTAGTGACGACACGCGGCATAACGAGACAGGCTACAACGCAAGGCTGCACAGGAGGTAAGAAGGACCCATTGCAATGGATTGAAACACTGACTGAGATTACTGCGCCGACAGGATAGATGCGTGGTGCACAGCAGACCCTGCCAAAAACACGCTGTTGTTGGGATGAAAAGGTTGTTTCGTAATTAGATTTAAATTGGTGATTTGATTTGAGTTATATGATTTGAATTAAGATTTGAGTTAGTAATTTAAATTATTATTTGAGTTGACATTAAATATATATTTAAGTTATAATCTAAGTATGGAATAAAATAAAAATTTATGTATGGAGATTGAATGAAAATAGTTTTGATTTACTAACAAATATAATAAAATCTTAATGTTAATAATCTTAAAAAATATACAATATACATCTTAATTTATTCTTCTGCGCACTAGGAACATAATAAAAAAATAATCATCTTATTTGGATTTCAAATAAATAAGTTATGATTTTTTTCCTCAAATATAGGAAAGAAAATTTTAGTTTTTACTATAGTAAAAATATCCAAGTATCAAAAGTTTAGAGATAGTTAAAACTCTGAAAACTTAGGTGCCAGTGCTATTGTTTTCAAAATAGGTAAATGTTTTTGTTTTATAAAATGAGAATTTTTTAAGAATAGTGTTGAAAGTGTTTTTAAAATTTTTGCCTTAAAAAGTATGTAAAAATATTTTCAAAAATTTTGAGAACAAAAACAAATGTGGCCTAATTCTTGATGCTTAAAGGATTTGAATTTTATGGGAAATAAATACGTATATAAAAAATTCTTGATATTCGAATCTAAATTTAAGTCTATTAAGTCTAAAAAATATACAAAACAAAGAGGCTCTAATATTCACAGCACATCTGAAGCTGATGGGAGTGGAATAACGGCCTGGATTGTGCCATTTCTGGCACTGACGAGTACACACGTGGTCCTTGGTTCATGCGTGTTTCAAATTGAGTTTTTTAGTTTGTTTTGACTTCATTTTAGCTCCTAAAATTCCATACAAGCCTCTTAATTATCTATTTCACCTAATTTACTAACAAAAAGGAAAATTAAAATTAAAATTAAATTAAATTAAATTAAATTAGAATCAAATTACCTAAAATAAAAAAAAATATAAATATAATTAAATTAAATTATATTATATTAAAATGTGTTGAACCTTACAAATATATATGCAATTGACAACAAAATAACTTTATTGTTATAGTTATCAATGCCGGATATACATATGTGGGTATATATATGTATGTATGTATGTATGTGTGTATGTATGTATTATTGCGAATGTTTAGCAATAAAAAAAAGTTGTAAAAAATTGTGTTACGTTACGTTGAGTTTTTTTTTTTTTTTGGTCCTTTTTTTGGGTCAAGTAAAAATTTGTTCCAACCATAGTTGGGGCATGATTTACTGAAGCCCAATCATTCAGCAGAGGCCTAGCATGTGGAATTCAAATTGTGGTTAGAACAAATTAAGCACGTTAGAAGTGATTGATTTGAGGCGGACTGTTGTCATTAATATCACCAGCTCATTGCTCGATCAAGTAGTGGCATTGATCGATTCAATATTTGTAGTACATTTGTTGTTATTCTCAACTCATTTAGATGGATTTACACAATATTCAATATCTTCTTAATTTTCTATGTGCCTGTATAATGGATTCTATGAACAAAGCCTAGCAATTATAAGGAGATACTCTTCAAGTCACAAAGTGGAACATGAGAAGAAGTCTGATGTTTATGCCGTATCAAATTTCGACATGTGTCCTACTTCTACAAGCATTACTATGCCCATTCTTTCTATTAGATGGAAGCCACGATCTCACAAAGTACCCTCTATAAATAGAAGGGATAGCTCCATTGTTAAAGAATAAGAGAGAAACATACCGAAACTCTACAAAAATTGCGAGTGTTTTTATATCAAATCTCTCAGTACTTGTAATCTTGTATCAATTTATTCATCATAGTGAAAAATAGTGGACGTAGCTTTCATTATAAAGTGAACTACTATGAATCTTGTGTGTGGTATCATTTACTGTTATTGCATTGTTTGATTATTTATTGTTTCAATTTAGCTTTCATTCTATATTGCTTTAATCATATTCCTAGAAGTTAAACAGATCCTAACAACGGTGGTTTGAGAGCCTAAACTCTTAAATAACAAATATAAAATTAAGTTTTAATCTGTTTATATTTAGTTGTAGATCCAACATCTACAACTACAAGTGGTACAAATAAAGTTGCACGTGACAATTCACTATAGGCAAATGTAGCCCCAGACAATGATTTGATCCATATAGACAGATGAAGTAAAAAGGCAAAGTACAAGCACGAGATCTAAAAAGGGGAAGACTTTCTCGACACACAAGTTAGAGTATGACAATGGCTCGTTACAAAGTACCGCTATAATTGATGGACAAAAGTAATCGACTGAGACTAAACCCTCCTTTCTAAGGGAACATATGACCTGACGTAGAACATCAACACACACATTGCTTATAACAAGTAGGTGTAACACAAAATACAAAAAACCATACCAACAAGGTAGAAACATCAACAACTGTATTAAAACACAAACACTAATCAAATTGTAATCTTTGTTGTTTTAAACAAATCAAGCATGTGGTAGCAATTTTTATTTTAAACAGATCTTTTTTATTTTTTTTTCATCTTTAAGTAAAATTAGATTCTTAAATTAAGTAAACAAGTGAGTAGAAAAGTAATAAAAATTCAAATATAGTTTCAAATTCAAATCAGATTTTAAATATGAGAGGCTTACCAAAGAGGAAACTTATTAACAGGACATAGATTGGGGAGTATCATTGTTACAAATGCAATCTCAAGAGGTAAAGCATTACAAAGATCATAGTTCGGGGGAATTTTTTTAATAAATCCAATAAATTATGCATGGTTTGGAATCATGAAGTAGATAATTCGATGAATGTTTATTGTTTGGGAAATTATATTTGCACACCAACCATTTATTAACGTACCCAAATAATCAATTAAAAAGACTAAAAAGGACAACTTTATGTTACAAAAGTATAGAACTGGTT
This sequence comes from Artocarpus hirsutus, assembly GCA_946598075.1. NCBI lineage: Eukaryota > Viridiplantae > Streptophyta > Magnoliopsida > Rosales > Moraceae > Artocarpus > Artocarpus hirsutus. The sequence continues at coordinate 16,802 of CAMOHE010046013.1, forward strand.
TTTATCTTCATTAGATTTTTAATCTCCAACAGGACTCGCACTTATCTCTCCCTAACATTCTAATTTCCTGATTTTCAATTCTTTTTCCGGGTAAAATCATATATCCTACTAATTGATGATCATCTAATCCTATTCTCTACTATCATATCACATTTGTTTAATTGTAGAAATGAAAATTTGAGTTCAATTTCTGAATCTTCTGGGTGATTTCGTGGGATAACTTGTTTTAGAATTTGTAAATCTATGTTACCGTGCAAGGGGGAACATCATCATTTCCGCTTTTGCCTTTTCTTCTTTCGTTTTGGCTGAAAAATGAAGAATAATATTAGTAAACAAGCTGAACGGGGGAAAAAGAAAACAAATATGAAAAAGAAAACTAGAACAAAAAACCATTGATTTTCTTTACATTTTCTTTTTTTTTTTTTATGCTTTCTATTTTAATGAAGACAAGTAATTGAGGTGTATAAAACAATTATAATATTTTTGTAAGTTAGACAGAGTTGTCCTTTTTACTTCATTTAGTTGATCATCTGGTGCAAATATAATTTCCCCTGTTGTTTTGTACAAACCATCGGTTCGAGTTACATACTTATGCTAAAATTGTATGGAAGTAAGTTGTTTTAGTTTTTCCTATTGGGAGTAGGAAAATCAAATCAAGTACCATAAGATCGTCAAGTTTCTTTAAATTATGACTTTTTTAAATTAAATATAACTCTGCTATGATTTGTATTTTCATATTAATAAAAAATTCTCCGAATTTATTTTGCCAAATCGTGTGAGAATTTTAGGGGCGTGATTGGAAGATATTAACTTTATCATTAAGGTCAATGTGTGCAGACTAGAAGATGCAATTAGCTACCTAATACTTTAAACACCAATTTGTTCCCTACCAAGTGTAAACTAAACCACATCCTTGATCCCGCCCAAAAAAACAAATATTTACGCTTTGCTTCAACTGGATCTTACAGAAACCAAAAAAAAAAAAAAAAAAAAAAAAAGGCTTTTGGTCAACGGTCGGACTGCAAACAAGACAAGTTGAGGTATCTTCAACCAGACACAGAGAGAGAGAGAGAGGAAAAGAAAGTAGTGAACTGTAGTTTAGCACAGAAAAAAAGGTGTTAGTCCCTTATCAAGCTTTTACCGGTATTTGGTACGATATTCTCAACAAAAATAACCAAATTTCTTCCAAACGCCAGGAAAAAAAATGGAGATGCTAACATATGCCTCCAAAAATTAATCAGTAACGCCTATTAAAAGGAATCAAGAACATGTAACAAGTTTGACGGCAAGGCATTGGAAATTTTGGTTGGACATAAGATCATACATGCGCTAAATTCAAATAATTATAAATAAATACTGTACCAGTTCGAAGATCTGATTGAAAAATTACACATACAGAAAACATGTTCAAGCTTCAAAAGCTTTTTTATTTGGTCCTGAAACTCAATCTCTAAGAAGAAAAGCAATACCATGTAATTGGAAGGACTGTTAAACTTCCACAGATATAGTCTTATAGAGGATCCTATAGGTCCAACCATCACAATCCTGACTACCCGACAACCGCGGAAATAATACTCCCACCCTTGAAGCGATAAAAAAATATTTGGCAGCAACAGCCACTTCTCAGTCTGCTCTGGACTGGCCAGCTCGAGAAGACAATATAATGCCGACAATAAGGCCGTACAAGGCCAAAGCTTCAGCAAAGATGAGAATGAGGATCATACCAACAAAGAGTTTTGGCTGCTGTGCATTAGCTCTGCAAGACAAATCCATTTAATTAGATGTGATACAAACATCCCAACTAAGACCAAATTGGACTAAGAATCTCAATCTTGTGTTCCTTTGTGAATGGAAATAAACCAAGAAGCATTGCTGAGCGAGAAAACAAACACTTGATTACAATAGTTACCCATATTTTCAAGAATTTCCCTCCACAATGCCTAGAAGAAAAAAGATGAACTTATTTACTAGCAACCAAAAATAACTTTTCAACTATTAGTTTTAGCTATAATACAACCTTGTTTGCACCATAAAATCTCAATGTTTAAACCAATCTTTATTTTCCTAGAGACACTGGCGTTACAAAATTATCATTCATTCTAACTCTGTCTATGACCTAAAATCTAGATTATTCTCACTCTAAATGATAAAATTCACGCTTACAGTTTTATGTCCTCTTGATTACACATAAGAGATTAACAACTTAATAGACTAAATGAGATTAAAAATTAATAATTGTGTGGCCTTTAATAAAGGATTTAATTCGCAATTAATCTAAAAGCTAATCATTTTTACATGGATATACTACTTTCTAATTCTTTTACTCCTTATCTATCTCGTAAACCATGTTGCTTCTATTTTGGAAATTCCCCCTTGTAGAATTTTGTACTTTTTGTTTAAAGAAACAATCAGGGAAACGGTAGCCCAATTAACAGGTGTCAACTAAAAATGATACAAGATGGTTATCTCAATCCATAAATTCAGCAACAAATGCAACTACTAACTGGATAAGAAAAATATTACCCTCTACTTATCGACAAATCAGAGAATGCTTTGATACTTATAATTGTTCAATTTAAACGATAATATAGAATCATACCTAACACCAGCATCACCAACAATACCAATTGCCATTCCGGCAGAAAGCCCAGCAAGACCACAAGCAAGACCAGATGAAAGGTGCGCATAACCATCAAAAAGGTAGTACGACTTGGCCTTTGGGTTAATCCCAGTGCTGATGATAACAGCAATAATAAGACCATAAATACCCAAAACTCCAGCCATAACAACTGGAACAATGGACTTCATCACCAGCTCAGGCCTCATCACACCCATAGAAGCCACACCTACACCACTCTTCGCCGTACCATAGGCAGCTCCCATACCTATGTAGCCATGATTAACACCAAAAGCATTAAACTTCAGTTGAATTGCAGTGATCTGAATCTATTCAAATATTTAAAAAACTAAACTCTAGATCAAACCTAATAACATAAAGATGAAACTACTTCCTCCCAAGTCTAATAGATCTATCTAATAGCCTAAACTCTGTGATTTTTTTCCCAGATTCGAACGATGAATTATCGAGCTTAAGGTCTAAATAAGATCCACGCTAGAAAACACTAAATTCTTGTCATTTCAAAAGTAAAAACTTAGTAGGCATTAGAAACTAGTAAATAAAATAAAATGAATTTTACGCCCTATAGGATCCAAAATTATGGAACAATATTAAGTTCTAAATTCAAATCACATCAAGAATCACAACAATAAACCTTCAATTGGTTTCGATCAATTGCAAAATAATAATAGAGTAGATCATCTGTACAATTATCAGAAACATTGAAGCATTGAAATATATATATATATATATATATATATATATATATATATATTCTAGTTCCTTCATTTGCTTGGAAACCAAACAGATCCAAATTCCAAAACTGTAGGGAGGGGAAGAAAATTTGAAGGATTAGGGTTAGGGCATAGTTACAGGAGAAAACGAGAGCGGCAGCGGCGCCGAGGAAGCCAAAGAAAGGTGCAGTTTCATCGCCGGAGAAGGTGGACGACATTCTGGAGGGTAGATCTGAGACGACGTCGTGTGGATCTCGAAGGACTTTGGTTCTTCACAGAGAACTTTCGGAGCTTCAATCTGTCTCCCTGTACTTTCTCTGTGGTCCCCAACTGATTACGTACTAGTGAAGCCTTAGTAACCCAACTTCTTTTATAGTCCCATTTCCAACGAGGTCCTGGGCGGGCTTCTTGGGCTGAACTATGACTCGGGCCCAAGAGTCACACGGGTATTTTTATAGATTTTTAGAACTTATTTTTTCTATAAATACGGTGTATATTTATTTGTGACACAATCTAACATATAATATAAATAATAGTATAGCATAATTTTTTTTAAGTGTGACATAAATAAACATAACTTTTAAAAAGTGTGACATAATAGATAATTTTTTTTTATTTATGCCACAAAATATAAAAAAATTATTATATTACAAAACCTAATTGGATATGTTTCGTGTTCCATTGAAATATTTTTCATGTCTTATTAGTCTATTTTGTGTCTCACGAGATATTTTGCGTGTCCTACCAAAATATGTTTCATGTCTAACTAAGATTTTGTTTTTCTAATATCATATTGTCTATGTATCTTAGCCACACGCATAGATCCAATAAAACAAAACAAAAAACAATTAATTCTTTTCACTCCCAATGTCAGCCACGCACATCCCATCGTCGGCCATGCGTTGCCTACCTCTTGCATGTGTTTCCAACATCGTCCACTCCATCGGGTTCAGAATTTGATGATTAAAAATACCCCGCCTTTCCCATGACAAATCTTGGCCCCAAACGTTGCAAGTCGCTGGCCAAACTCGCGACATCAATGTTTTCTCCTCTGCAACATTCATCTATCCTCGCAAATCACGTTGTCTCAAATCTCATCACCGTTGGTTTGTGCTCATAGATCTCATCATCATTTGCACACCGCTAGCACCCGCCTCCATCGTCGCAACATCTAGATTGCCATCGTCCTCCTCCTAAGATCGCGATCTTTCCTCTTCTGTCGTGAAGGTTCGACGATTGTCGCACAAGGAGATAAATAGAGGCAGCAAGCCATCATGATCTCATCTAAGCCTTTGATGCGTCAGTCGTCGTTCTGGACAAATCCATATGCATCTCCGCTCTAGATGAGCTTCTGTTGAGCACATCTAAATATTTTTCACAAACATTATAAAGGAAATGCAATAGTAACAATATGCATGATTCTAATTGTGCTTAATTATGAACATCTTATCGTTATATGTGGACCTAAGTGTTTGTATTGGGTGTGCATAATCATTAGAGGTTGGAGGTTTGCAAAGTCCCCAACAACAGCAAGATCACAAACTTATTCCAACATGATTTCCCCTTGGGTCGGGATACAATGGATCTTGTCATTGGATCAAGAAGTTGATACTATACTTAATTAACTTATTTGATTATCTGAACTTATGTGCCTTGGTTACCTCACTGGTGAAACTAAGTGAGTATATTGCATGTCATGGCTCAGTATCTAAGCCATTAATCACAACATATGAAATAGTAAACTTATAGCATGAAAAAAAGATACAAAAAAATAAGACTTTCTACCATAGGTGAGTTTTTAGCTTACCTCAATCTAAATTGAGTTTTCTTAACTTAGGGTGTTCAGATTGATTAATTCTTTTTTGAGAACATATTTGCGAAGAGTATAAGTACAATTACTCTATTGGATATTTTAAATTTCTATCCCTTAATAAAAGGAATATTTAACACATTTTATTGGGGAAATTATTTCTTCAATTTCTCTTTATGAACTTATTTAATTGATTTTCATTAATTATGTGTATTTGACAAAATAAATTCTAATTAAACTTTTGGTTGCTATAGTATAAAGCTCTTACTTGCTACTGTGATTCAAAAAAAGTAAACTATAATATAAAACTCCGCTTGTTGCAACTTTTAGTTTATAAGTTTCAATTCTAACTATACTCCCCAAATACCAATTTAATTATCTTGCATACTTTTGCTTAATAATTAATTTTCAAATTAATTATGAGTTGTAACTTAATCACTCAATACTAGACTAGGACATAGGAATATTTAACCTAGGCCTCAAGGTCACCAAAAACCCTTATGAGTACATTACGTGAAATTGGGCCCCAAAGACTAGACCAACATTTTGGTAGCCTTTTCATAAAGGTGGTATAATTTAGGTTCTGCTGCGGCCCAAAAGGCGCATTAGGTTCATTTCTTATGGATGATGGGTTCTAAGTCCTACTTAGATTCTCAGAAATTTCCAATGCTCTAACCAAAGACTGGGCTGCATTTTACGATTTTTCATTTTAAGTGTGCAGAATTACTCTTTTTTTTGTCGATGGGTTTTTTTCTCACCCCTCACTGTTGGTGATTGCTTACTACCTTGATTATTATCTGAAATCTCATAATTTTTTTTTTTATACAAAAATTAACTTTAGAGAGCAAACTTACTATTTTGCCTTCATTCAAAAAAATGGTGCAAAATTTTTACTTGCTATTTTATTAGGAATTCGATAAACTATATTCATGAAAAGTGTTAAGTTTTTACGTTCTAAAACTTTTGTGTTTCATCTAGAAAACCAATTCCGCTGACTTAAGGGCATTTTGGTCAAAAAAATAGCTTTTAGGTTTTCTTTCATAAAGCAAGAAATTTCGAAAAAAAAAAAACCAAAACAATTTCAGTTTTGAGGCCAAATCTTGGAAATGATCAACACAAAAGTTCTTTGTTTACAACTTTTATGTTTTGCAGTAAAACTTGTTACGTTATTTGTGGCTGTTTCGATTTAACAATGAAAAATTGATAGTTTTAGAAAATTAGGAATAGTCTCAAGTTATAATCTAAATTTACAAAAATTTTCAACAAGGAAGTTTTTCGATTCGACGAGATCTAAACACTTTGTATTTTGTCCAAAAGCTGGTTTGGGCTCTAAAGGATATGTTTTCTTAAAAATTAGCCTATAGTTTTTAAAAGCAACCGATAATATTTACGTAAGCAATTTTAGAAATTGTTTAAAACTGAGTCTTACAGATTGAATCTCTAAAAATAGCATTTTCTTGTGTAGTTTCTATGTTAGTAGTGCAACTTCTAACAATAAAATCTCATTATGTTTGGAATTATCAATATGCCGTGGTATGTATTAAAATGTTTGATGAAAACAATACATAAAGTTGTCAGATAAATACAATAATCGAAATGTGACTTTGAGCATGCATATAAGCTAGTGAAATTTGCTTATGAAATTTGGGAATTAAATTCTTTAATTCAAAATTTTCTTTTGTAAATATTATAGTTACTATAATTAAAAATCACAAGAGTAGCCCAACCTATGGCCCCATACATGTCTTGTGTTGGTATCTTTTTGCTCATATTTTTATCATCACTACAACAAACTATGGTTTAGACGACGCCTAAAAGACGTCAGTTTCTCTAAAAGGTGTGGTTATATTGTTCGACTTGAAGACCTCTATCTTTCAGAAGTTTGTCTAGCAGATTAGACTTTTTTCACAAATCATCATCTAATATTAACTCTAGACGAATGTTTCTAGGACACTATTGTCTAATATCCCTCTTAATTTCTTTAAAAATTTGATATTGCACTTAGTCTTCACTCTCCCTTCCTTGTCCAATCTTTTCTGAATAGCCCAATTGCCCTTCCCTTGCCACTGTTGCCTAATCGCCTTTTCCCTCTCTGCCACCATTGGCATCACTCATCCTCGCGCTTGCCATTCCTCCCGTCAATTGACCTCGTTCTCTTTGTCACCTCCGCTGCCCTTACCTCGCCTTGCCACCCTCCCTTGCCCTTGTTTTGCCTCACCTCGCCTCCGCCCCCATCCCTCCACCATCCATCGAGTTTGGTAATTGCTTCTTTTATTAATTGTTTATTTAGTAGTCTAGTTAATGAATTTTTGTGTTTTGTGAATGAAATTAGTTATAAACAATTTGTATAAATTGTTGTGAATTGAATTTGATTGATTTGGGTATGTTAGTTCTAGTTTCTTTTGTTATTTAGCTAAATAGGTATGATTTAGGTTTTGCAAAAGATTTGTTATTGGAAATTATTTGAAATTAGTTATAAATTATTAGCATACTTTATTGTGAGATTGAACTTGATTGATTCAGGTGTATTACTTTTAGTTTTCTTTTATTATTTAGCTAACTTGGATTGAATTAGGTTTTGCAAATAGATTTGTTGATGGAAATTATTTAAAATGAATTATAAATTTTACGTATAATTTTTTGTGATATTGAACTTAATTGATTTAGGTATATTAATTTTAGTCTTAGTTTGTTATTTAGCTAATCAGGTTTAATTTAGGTCTTCCAAATGGATTTACAATTGGATATTGTTTAAAATTAGTTGTTTATTATTAGTAAAGTGTTTTTATCACTTTATTTTTTGATTATTTGGTTATTTTCAAAAGAATTTTATTGTTAAGTTTTATTTAGGTTTTGTAAAATTTTTAGATTGTTGTATTGTTGTTAGAAGTTATTAGAAGTTATTTTAAATTTGTTGTTGGATAATTCATTGTGAGACTGAATTTTAAAATTTGATTTGACTTTGTTGCAATATTTAAGAAATGGATGTATACTCATATAGTAAGTAATGACTATGAGAAAGTGGTTGCGGATTTTGTGGCTTTTGCAAAGTTTAATGTAAAAAGGAGTATGATTTGTTGTTCTTGTGTAGATTATGGGAACATTAGAAAACAATTATATAATGATGTTAGATTTTATTGTATTGATATGAGATTTATCGGACTTATCAAATATGGATATGACATGATGAGAAAGTCCCTACTTCATCGTCGGTGATGGAAAATGTCCATGTTAGTCATATTGATGAGGATGATGACAGAAGTAACATGGTTGACAATGATAAATGATATGGAAGAAGATTTTGTGAACTAGCTGGAGTTATTTGAGACGATGATGGAAGATGCGAATATGCTATTGTATAGCAAGTGTTCAAAGTATAACAAACTATCCAATTTGATTATATTATAGAATTTGAAGGCATCAGGTGGGTGGTCCAATTCAAGTTCTATAGGACATTTAAATTTTTATATGATGCATTTCCTAGTAATAATAAAGTACCAGCAACTATGTATGAGGCAATTTTGAATGGTTAAACGAGGAAATTTAATTATTTTGAATGAAAATAATCTTATTTTGTAAAATTGAAGTTAAGTAACTAATGTTTTTATCTAGTTATGATGTGGGTGATAGCCACATGGGATCAATATACACAAGGTGTTCATGTCAAAATATGCATGACTAATTAAAGTTTGATTTATATTTGAGCACCTTGTGATGTGTTATGTTATTTTAATTCTTATATATTGATGATTTCTACATATGTTTAGGTGCTCACGTATGTTTAGAGTAGTTAAAATGAAGTAGGAAACATAAGGGGGACTTTTGCATCTCCCACACATGCCATGCACTTCCATGGGCACTGCAGTATTAAAACAAGTGCTACAGCAAGATCATATGTGAGTAATAGCTCATTAACCAAAAGCACCAATGTTGCAACGTTGGTTGAATGGTGCTATAATTCCACAAGGATTAGGCTAACGCTAAGGCACTAGGAAACAAGCATTATAGCTCTACGTCGTGTATCCTTCAAAGTGTGGATTTGTTTTCACATGGATTTCTAGTTTAAAACTTACCCAATTTGAATTTCAACTAATTTTTACCTATTATTTCAAATCCTAAACACCTAAATATTAGGAAACCAATCTAAGATTTTATTTTGAAAATTTATTTGGAAGATTTTTGAGCTAAGCATTAGAGTTTACTTCACCCACTCTTTCTCCCTCTCATAAACCTATAAAAACATACTTAGCCTCTAAAGTTTTTACATTCCTCTTATTTTTCTTCCAACGAGAATTTCTCTCTCTTCTTTTTCTCAAAAACACTTTTATTACCTACCATCATCACTCAAAGAATAGTCAAGAAAGATTCAATCACTTTCTGAATTCCCAAAGCCAAATATTTCGTTACTCATCTTTCTCTCTTTTATGCCACTTTAGAAGAAATTCTTTTTGGAGATTTTACATGTAAGCAATCATGTTCGTTTAATGAATTTATGAGGTTTTAAGATATAAATTTAAGGTTTTGTTGATTAAGGATTTTTATGATTTATGTGTAAAATTTTTGTGAGCAATCATGTTTAAAGAGGTAATCTTATGTTGTATGGATGCATATATATATATATATCATGTTGTCATGGATTATGAATTATTTTGTTTATTATTTTTGCAAGGTACTTTGGTTGTTAATATTTATGAAGGATTTGTATAAATATGGTGTTGTTACTATTGGATTGTATTATGAGAGTTCTAGGGTTTGTTTGTTCTATAAATTCCCAATGATGTTTTAAGTTGGTACAATTTTATTTCATTGTAATTTTTAGACATAACATGTTTTTTTATGTTATGATTATCAAGAAATTTTTACAGATTTTCATTTAGCAGATTTTAATTAATATGAATTTTTGAACAAGCACTGTTGATTGCTTTATGTTAATAGATTTTAAAGTGCATATTGTAAAGTCCATTTTCATTGACAAATAAAACTTAATAATTCTATAAAATTTTATAGGTAATTTCTGACATTTTAATCATGAGTGTGTGAATTTTTAACTTTATATTATGTGTATATTTTGAGAAAAAATTGTCGATCAATGAGTACTTTGTGCTTCTTAAAATTTGCCTGATGTGTTTTACAAACATTCAAAAATTAAAAATCATATCTTAATTGTGTTTTCTTGATTTTCTTTTATGAAAATGTTTATTTATATGTTACCATGTCACACAAAATTTTTAGGAGCATATTAATTATGTTTGATTTTGTAGAAATTTTTTATTTCTTAGTGTTCACTGCTTTGCAAGTCTGAAGTTAATATTGCCTCCAAGTTCAAACATGTGTTTTGAATTATTCCAATTTTATTTGATGCTAGTTTTTGGATATGTTATGATATTATTTGTCTAATATGTGTGATAATTTTTATGAATTATGTTATGGTATATTTTATTTCATTTGAAATTTTGAATAAGGATTGTGCACTGCCAAACGTGTGCTGGTAGATTTTGTTGCATTGTTTGGGAAATTCATTTAAATTATGAAATAAAATTTTTATGGCTAGTGAAATGAGGATTATATATTTGTATTAACTTTGTTCTTGCAAATTTATACCATCTAATCGTGTAATACCTAAAAAAATTTTCAAGTTCATTACACATATAATATTTGAGAATTAAGTTAAGCAATATATGTGTCACGAGGATTAGAATTTAAATCCAATTTTTATGATAAATTTTAATAAGAGTGAATATGCGATTTTTAAGGTTAAAAATTCATGTCATAATTCTAAGTAAAGTACAAATTAAATGAAAAATGATTATTAGTTGATAAGCTAAGAGAATAAGCTGGAACGCTTATTTGTTATAGATGTTGCATCAATGGAAATGTTATATAAGAAAAATACTGTATAGAAATATAGAAATTATACAGTATACAAAGTAAGTAGTGCAAAATTATGTAATATGAGAACAATGCACTAGAAGGATCATACTGATATAGTTAAGCAGTATGAAAATTATACTACGTAAAGTAAGCAATATAGGAATTATACTATATTGAGGATATGGATGAGGATAGAATGCTATGTAAGCTTATAGTAGTATAGGAAATATACCAACAATATATGAAAAATACTCTTAGTATATATTTGGAATATATAAAAAGTGGGTGCGACCCACCAAAGCGACACTCCAAAGAAAGAGAAATTGCCACATCTCCCCTATAGAGAACCGGCTGTGATAAGTGGATGGGAACAAGTCTTTAATTGTAATTTAGTCCATAAACTAAGCTATTTTTTACAACTAAGGACCTAAGTGACAAGATGCACTTTTGAAGCAAAATTAAGGACATGGAGGAAGAATAAGAAAGCTTTAAGGTAAAACTCAAGACTTTACCTATTGTGTTCAGGGTTTTGCTCATATTTTTAGATGAGATTTTTATGAGATGTGTTATGATTTTTGTCACAGATTTTGAGAAGCTTTCAAATACCAAAGAAAAGGATTAAAAAGCTTGGAAAAGATTAGGTAAAACTCTAAACTTTAGATTTGAAAGTTTATATTTTGAGCATGCATATCAAGTATTTGATGTATGTTATGGGCTATAGCATGTAAGAAAACACTATGACATGTTTAATTTGAGTGTTATATTGATGATGATGAGATTGATAGATTAAAAAACAAAGGGTTTAAGCTAAAAGAGAGAATTATAGTAAACTTTGTCATAGCACAAAGTTTAAGCACTAAAAGTGTTTGATAAAATGATTTTGATCATGTTATACAAAGGAAATGTTATGGCATGAGTATTTTAAGTGTGAAAGTTTTTGATAAAATGTTTGGTTTTAATGAGATTAAAACCTAAAAAGGTAAGTAAAAGAAGGTTTGACACAAAAAGTATGTTTAAGGGCATTTTTGAAAAATTTAAGTGTCTGAGGCCTTTAGAGGCCGAATCATTTCATGAGTTCAATACAAGATTTATTGAAAATGTCGAGACAGACAACTTTCATGAAGAAAATTTGCTCGAATTCTAATCAGAACAAGCCAAATAACATGTTGATTTCAATGTTGCCCATCCACAAACACTATCAAGATGAATGATTTTGGTAATAGGTAAAACACAAAAGTTGTAGATCTCATAAAAACTATTTATAATCACAGATGGTTTGTGAAAATTCTACACGGATTTTAAATAATGAGTTTTATGAGATTTAATCACGAAATTTTAAAACAGTAATATGAGAAAAAATGTCTTGAAATTATTTGAGTTTGACCAAGGAGCTTTTATAAGTTTCAACCCTTGCAAAATATTGGACATTTTGGCATGAGGTGGGTAGTTTTGGTTCCAGAGGCAAAAATATCAACATTTTGTGTTTCCAACTAAAATCGAAAACTATGTGAAATGGATTTCATCATGTAAATATGGATGTCTATATAGTTATAGGGCAGCGAGTAAATTTATATTTTAAAGCCCAAAAGAATTTGGGAATTTTTTTGAAAAAAACACGTAAAGAGCAAAATCCTCAAGATTTTGTATTACAGGTCAAAACCGTAAAGTTTTGATAAAATAGATTTTTCATGAAAATAAATTGATTTTTTTTTGTAATGTTATGAGTAGCAAGGAAATATAAGTTTTGTTTAACAATAATGTCCAATTAAAGAACCTGTTAAGGGTAAAAAGGACCAACATGGTCATTTTTTTTACAACTTGTTACTGTCAAGATGGAAATATGAAATGAGAATTTTATAAAGGTACATGACTTATGAAAAACCTGTTAAGGGTAAAATTATCATTTTTATGAAACCACTAAAATATACGTTGAGCCCTTTGAATTAGAAAACACATATAGACAAAAAATGTTCTATGTTATGTTAAGTAATGAAACCGTCAGGTGAGACATGAAATTTGACTAAGAAACATTCAAGTTAAGTAATAAAGAAGTAAACTAGATGGTAGCAAGATGAAGGGATTAAGAATGACATTTAACCTTTCAGTTATATTATCAATTAAGTAGGTCGGTAATAGAAAAGGATAGCTAATAGTCAGGTATCATTTGAATAGGACACAAAAGTTGACTAATAAAAGGAGAAGGATAAACTACAAACATTAGAGCGCTACTCAAGTAAGTTTCAAACTTCGTCTATAGCATAAGGAAAATGATTTTCAAAATGCTTTGTGTATGTTTGAAATTTGTTTATGTTTGTCATGCAAATTACTTTAAAGACCAAATCATGATTTGCAATATGTTAGCATTAGTTATGTTTAATGTTTAAGTATTAAGTTATGGCATACGGTATGTTTTGCATTTGATATGTTCACTAAAGTTTACATGAACGTAAACTAAAGATGTTACTTAAATGTCATACTAGCCTCCTTGATGTGAGGTTTATAAGTTATGTTAAAGTTATGACCTCGTTGTATGATAATCTTAAGTTTTTCACAAGGGAAGCATCATGTTATGTTAAAGGTATGATAACATGATTGATGATGTTGGTACGAACACTTAAGCCCACAAGTTCAAGTAAAGATAAGAAGTTAATAATGCAGTATAAATGAAGTCATGCATTATAATATTGGTTGCATTCCTTTCAAGAAATTATTTTACGAGAAATGTTTATGAAAAATATTTTATAAAAAATGTTTTATGAAAAGTATTTTATGAGAAAACGTTCATTAAAAAAGTTCTATGAGAAAAGTTCATGAGCAATGTTTTATGATGAATTTTTTTTATGTTTTGTGAGATTGTTTGAAACTCATTACAAGTTCCTTCATACTATACATAGTTCTGTAGAAGACTAGTAAGACTGGATGAAGAGCTCGGTGTCACGAAGAGACAAAGGCAAAGGTTGGGCTATAGTTACCATCATAGAGATTTTTCGTTGAGTTTAGAAAAATTTTTCATTGTTTCAAAAATATGTTTTAAAAGTTTTATATAGTAAATGTTTACTTAACAAGTATTATGAAAAGTTTTATCAATTTGTGTTGCAAGGATGTCACAACAGTTGCAAGTACGCTTTCAAGTATTTTTTTTAAGAAAAAAATTCTTAGTATTTTCTTACTAGTAAGTGAGATTAAAGTTTAAGAAAGCTAAGTAATGCTCAAAAAGGCAGGTTGTTATAGATTGTGTATGAATTGTGAGATTTAATTAGGGGAATGCTTAAAGGTCGATTAGTTTTTGTGACTAGAAAATCTGTTAAGTTGTTTTTGGAAAATGAAAAAAATTTAAATTAATATTTTCAAGAGGAGAAAATTTGGGTGATGCCTATATATGTTAGCAATGTTGTGGACGAGGTTTTACACTTTTATCATATATTTATTGTGAAATTAAATTCTCTAACTGCTTAAAAGTCAAACTTTCTACTTTTATGTTTCTTGATTCTAAGTCCATGTTTATGACTTGAAAATATTTAATTTTATTAAAAATGATGTTGGATGGTACAATAATATATTGAATGAAATTATGAACATGGATAATAATTTCATATATTATGTGAATGATTGACATGGAAAGTCTAAAAAACAAGCTCATAAGGAACTGCGGCTACACCGTCCTAGTAATGGTTTAGTAAATTAGCAACTTAAGCAAGTACGTTCTCATCTACAATATGATAAAAAATTATGAAAATGTTAATGAATGTTTTATGATTACAGGCTTATGATCATAAAATGTTTTTCTTTTAGGACCTTTTGTGATGAATTTCACAAGATTAATTTCATGATTATGGTTTTTGGTTCATGACAAGTTTTTTAAAAAGCTTATATATGTATATATATATATATGTACATATCACTAAATAAAGCATTGCACATCCTATGTTTATATTTATGATATTCTGCTAGGTGCACTTATCATGTTTGGTTTAAAATTAGCTACCTCATTCGTCTCATGATAGCACGTCAACGACGCTTAGACCTCTAAAGATAAAATGAACTATGTTTTAATATGAAACTTAAAAAAATATGATGTATATAATCATGTGCCTCGTACACTACTATGATAATGATCACGATGTTATGTTATGGTTTTCATGAAAGTTCATGTTTTATTTGGTGAGATAAGGAAGTGTACTCACCAACCTTATGTTTACTTAGTTTTATATCATATTGTAGAAAAAGGTAGGAGGCAAGTTGATTGGGATGGAGAATAGGAATAGGCATATATACAAGGAGTGCTGGATTGGTAACAAAATCACTCCTTGAAACGAATTTTAAAACTCAACTAAATTTATTGATTTTAATTTATTATGTTTTGTACTTTTATTTGTTTAAGTCTCAATTCATTTACATTCTCCTTTGGACTTATGGATGCTTTGGACTATTTTTCACATTCGAATGTTTGGTTTCATAAAGACTATGTTATATTTCTTTTATTATGATGTGTTTTGACTAATCAAACATTTAAGTATTTCTTGGATGTTTAAAGAATATTTAAAGTTTTTGAGTGAGCTCATATTTTATTAAATGTTTGTATTTGTAAACTAGCTAATTTTACAGATGGTCTGTTGGCCGAATGCCTTGATATTCCATGGGGCCAATCAAGAAGGATGAAGTAAATCTAATAACTAGTTTTCAAGAAGGAAAAGATGTTTTCCTGAGATGATTGTTTGAGTGTTATTGTTTAGTTTGAATTGCTTATCCACAATTATTGATTTTAACGAAAAAAGAAACGACTCTTGTGACATCCAGAAGGTGGTGTTATAGTTATAGTATTAAAGTGGGTTTCTATTTCCAATATATATCACCACACGTCAGTTTCAAGTGTTCCAAGTAAGTATATTCTAGTTAAATAATTGTTTATGTAAGTTTAATGATGCATAGAAGATTCATTCCAATAATATTAAATGCCTTAGTGCATTATTCTTAGTAGTGAAATCATGTCTCACTCCTAAACTGAAAATTCATTCTTAAAATTTTAATTCTATTAGAAAATCGAATATGAACACTCATAGAAGGATCAAGCTGCTTTTGGAGCTAGTAACCCAGCAGATGCTAACTTGGTAGCAATGATTGTTGATATTCAGAGATAACTTCAAGTGCAAAGAAGAGCGATGGAGGACATCATAACTAATAGTCATGGGGAGGAGGACAAGGTGAAAACACACCACTTGAGGATTGGTAGCCCAGCCCATGCACCAGAAACAACAACAAGACCAGTCTATTAGGAGCACTTATTAGTCAGGTGGAGGCAAGTTATGTTGGGATTGGTGCTTTTAAAAAATATTGTTTTATCCTATTTAGACATTATGAGAAATAAAGTATTGCATTATTAACAAACAATATTCCTTGTTGTTCTCCATGATATATATATATATATATATGTATTGATATGTATATATATATATATACATACACATGCAAATATCATAAAGATTCCAATGCTTATAAAAGTCCATAATCATGTATATGAAGTGTTCATAATATAAAGAATATGATTATGTGTACTAAGTATAAATTACAATCAGTTAGATAAAGTTAGGCACTTTATCTTGCTTAAGATTATGATGTTGTCTATTTCCAAATTGGTGGAATAATCTTACTCGGATTATAGTAATGGTGATTAATGGATAAAGGCATTGGTATGTTTACAACACATTAAACCTAGACCAAGATAAAACTTAATTTCTTGTGCAATTTCATAACAAGAAATTAGAATTTTATCATTACTGATTATTTTATGGATTATACCTTAATTATGAGGTAATTGGTAGACTCACATCAATTTATTATATCTCTTGATTGCCAATAGATGTGATCTATAAATACACAATCAAAAAGTCATTATAATAGAGGCATACTGATATATGTAGTTGGAAATATTACACATAGCTATGAAATCCACAACTCCTATGAGATAAGAAGTTAAGACAATATTCCTATGAGTATTAATTTGAGAACTCGGATCTAGAGATCTTGAGATTAATATAGGATATCAAGCATTACCTAAAATCCTCGTTTATGATTTATTCATAAAAAATTCATCCATTAGAGAATTAATAGAACTCATGGATAAAGATGTAATTAGAGAGGTTACATGAAAAATTATAAACATAGCTCTAATTATGAATATTGTTGTGGATGGTATTATCACATGGCAAATGATTATATTTATAGACAACCTTATTGTCAATATTTTATGTTTAAGGTTCCATATAATTCTGTTTATAATTTAAGAGTGCAACTTCGGTTTTCGATAGCAGTGCAAACCAAAGTTAATAATTATTATAAATTTAATTATGAGATAATTAAATTATATATGCCCATTGGATTCCCTTGTTAGTTATATAACATTTTTCAGATGGATCAATGGAAATTATCTCGAATTATTTCTATCTTTAAGGGCATAATTGTAATTTCATATAGTAGTCCACCTAGACTATGTGTGGCACCACATATTGGAACTCTGGGTATCTATGTGGTGCTAGTTCCATGATTCAAGGATTTAAATATCTTCCATGATCTTCATGTAATCTTTTTGTTGTCCTGATTCTGATAAATATTTTTTTTTCAAAAGTTGAAATAGATTCGGTCGATAATTATTTATTTTATGAGATAATTTAAATAATTGAGAAAATCAAGAAAATATTTATTTTAAAAGTTAAAATGAATAATATCTCAGTTTGAACTAAAATCAGATCTTAGACAGATTCTAGATGGATATGAGATCACACAGTGGTTGTGACACGTGTTACTCTCTTGTTGGAAGGCTAAAGATCACACCCAACAAACTTGGGGTAGGTGTGATTCTCTCAGAATCTTTGGAAGATTATACTCTATCTAACTCATGCTAGTGCATCTATGAATAGACTTTTCTTTAGCTTCTATCTAGTGTTCTTCTTGTTCTCCCATTTAGAACTTTAAAGAATCTCTAACACGAAGATAGGTTGGAAGGAGATATACTTAGAGGTTTTCCAAGAAATCTCATCAGTGACTGCACATCAATTGATTCAAAAGAAGGAGAATAGCAAGGAATATCTAAAGACCTTGGAATACTTGATCATCCAAAGTTATTGCCTAACCCATAAGTTTATGTTTCATTCAATTATTGTATGTAACATCATGAGACTGATCTTGAAAGTTTTTTAAAAAAATTTGAAGACCCTATTCCGTTGCGTTTTACATGTTTTTTTGGGTTTAACCCAACAACTAGTATTATAGCAGACTCATGATTATGTTATGTACAATAATTGTCTCCTCCGATCTCCGTGTTTTATACATAGATGATGTATATGTATATTTGCATGATAATTGTATTTAGAGAGATGGCATTATAGGTTCTATATTTGATAATGAAGCATGCATAAGATGTGTGATTTCTATTGTTATTAATTTTTATATTTACATTATTTATTATTTATATCAATTGTTGATATTTATTTAATTACACCGGCTATGGTTCCTTTGGAGACTTGGTTGTATTTTTGTTATTGGGTTTAACTTACTAGAAGGTTGGTCTATTATCATTGAATTTTCTCTACTTACTGTTTACTGCTTTCATAGAATTATTTGTAAGCCAGAAACAATATAGGATTTTTCTATCTAATTCTTC
The DNA here is from genome assembly GCA_946598075.1 of Artocarpus hirsutus. Lineage (NCBI taxonomy): Eukaryota > Viridiplantae > Streptophyta > Magnoliopsida > Rosales > Moraceae > Artocarpus > Artocarpus hirsutus. Next base: position 35,491 of record CAMOHE010046013.1, read on the forward strand.
TCAAAGATGGCGGCACTTGAAATCTAAAGATGATGAGGAAATAACCAATTATGCAATTTTAATTAATTCTAGTTATTAGCAATTTTATGGTTCTAATTTTATTTATGTTAGAGTAGGTTCTTTATGGATTAAATGATGTAATAGTTTTTAAGAAATTTAATCAATAAAGAGTTTATTATTTTTATATATCAAATATGTCCTCTTTATGTTCATTGATGTTGAATGTATAATCAGCTAACAAAAATCTAAGACTATCAACTAAACCTTTAAGATCATGCATATGATGAATAGATTATGGAGAAGACATGAATGTTAAGATAATAGTCTAAACATAAAAGATATAAAATCGAGGGAATAAAGTTAGGCGCTTTACTCATGTTACGATTGTTATGTTGTCTACATCCCTAATAGAAGATGACTTGTCTTAGTCATTGGTATGTTGTCATTAGTGATGATACATTGGACCAAGACTAAAGATGAATTGATTTGATTAATAATTCCCCTTGAATAAATCAATTCACTTTAGACAATCATATTATTACATTTTAATCCTCAAATAAACTGATGAGTTCGCATTCATGAGTTGTGTCTTTTGAAGACATAACTCTTGATTGACGTAAATTCGTATTCATATATATGGATTCCATAGCTTTTTTGCAGAGTTAATAATATTTTCTTATAGGCATTATCTTATAGTTGGAAATTGAAGCACTCAACAATTTGGATAAATATGTATAACTAAATGGTATACTATTGGTATTGGTTATGAATAGTAAATATTCTAATAGTGATATAATGGAACATGTGACAAATATAATTAGGAAGGTAAAATAGAATTTATTTTTAAATCGATTATGGATAACCTTTGGGGATGTGCATACTATGATATGTCATGGACAGTTAAACATATTGGAGTTTCGTAATTATGTATATAGTTTGAGAGTTTAGCTCTAAGCTTTTAGTAGAATAACTATAGAGTTGATAATTGTAAAATGAGCACGTCGATGAAATGTCATTTTATAACTATGGAAGCTTAATCTATATATGTCCATCGGGTCTCTTTTGCTAGCTCACATATTTTTTTGTAATGATACAACGTGTTTTCCTATAAATTAGTAACTTATGTTAACTTTTAGATTGGCTTAAATTTAGTTGATTGGATTTAATAATTCATAATTAGTTTATTGGTTGAATTAGTTTTATGAATTAATTCAAAATAAATATATCGAATTATTTTAATATATTTTATTTAATAGAGGATAAATGACTATTTTAATTAGATAACTTCTCGATTGAGTTATTTGAATTAAAACTGAGGCTCTATCAAAGATTCTTATATAAAATAAAATATAGAAGTTTCTAAAATTAGGCGAACTAGCAGGTTGATGGTTAGGTACAACCAACTGGTGGAGTGTAACTTGAGTTACATAAATAGTACAATTGGTAGGCTAGTGGTCAAGTCCGGCATGCTAGTGGGTATAAATCTATTTATGCATTTACACATGTTTTAACACAGATTTGGCCTAGTTACAAATTTACAAGCCCTTATCTACTTAGAATTGAAGTCCTACCAATCATATAAATAGAATACTTGTTCCTATTAGTGTTTAGATCACCAAAGAAATTGATAAAGAGTTTTCTAGAGAGAGAAATTCTGCAACTCTTATAAGACTATTGTTTAACATCATAAACTATAGCTCTTGGTTTTCTCTTATGGTTGGAAGAAGACGTTACTAAGAGGATAATCAAACGATGTGTGCCCACTCTATTCTAGTCATGGAAAAGAGAATAGCAAAGAAGATTAGTTGGTTGATGCTCTTCTAGATGCCATTCTCGTCTAGCAGTTCTGTCAATTAATTTTCTATTAGAAGTGCATTTTTGACTCACGAAGGCACACAAGATCTTTGTTAATTTATTGTATATAGCATGTCTAACTCGTTTTATGGAAAAAAAATCTTTTATTAACATTTCTAAAGGTCTATCGTGTATTCTTTTTCCAACAATTTCTTGTTGGACAAGAAATTAAAATTAAGGTTTTTGTAAAAAACCATAGTGGAACCATTGGCCACACCCTCAGGTGTAGCCGAGACAAGTCTTCATGCCAAAGGCATGGGTCGGACGCCCATTAGTGCGCCTTGTGTGTGTAGTGCAAAGAGAGCAGCGAGTGCCTTTACGCACACAATGTTTCTCCCACGGCCACGGCCCTGGTGCAGGCCGAGCCCAATGTAAGCTGTAGAACAGTACACCTATGCATGCACGTTCTCCAAGCCATGGCCCCAGTTGTCATGGTTGTCACTCTATTTTTGCCTCTCAACAGCCACGTGTGGTGGTTGGAATTTTTTCACTGCCTCACATGCTTGAAATTTTAAAGAGTTTAAAATTTGTTGGTTTTGAAAATTTAAATTAATGTAAGATCAGTTTGTGGTATTTTCAAATAATTGCTAATATTTTTCCAAATTTGAAAGGGTTTCAAATTATCCAAATAAAATCTTGGAGATTTAAATGGATTTTGGATAGATCCTGAGATCTTTATAAGATCTTAGAATATTTGAATCAACTTTATCCTACATTAATGGGAGGAATTTAATAAATAAATAAATGTTATCTATTATTAAATTTCTAATTAATTAAAATTAAAGTGATTTAAGATTATTTTTGAAAGAGTTTCAAAATTGCACCCAATTAATTAAATTGGGATCACATAACTAGAGAAATTTGAAATTAAAAATCAATGCTATTAAAATTTTAAAGGAGCTTTGAAACTTAGATAATTTCATTAATGCTTGTGGGAGCGTAAAAGGATTAGATACAATAAAAGGAGGACTACAACAAAGAAGATGGTGACTTGAAAATCATCATAGATTTCTTTTTGTTTTCTTTCTAAACGGAACCATAGTACTACAATTGTGATCATTTATGTACATATTTGTTATGTTTGATAACTCGTTTGTATGCCTTGATTGCCATAATCATAATAATTGATAACATGCCGGATAAGGTAATGAGTGTCACTCATAATAACATATTCATGCATCATATAGTTTTAGGAATCTAATATGATTAGTTGTCTTAAAACTATGAATGTGGAAATCTCATGACAAAAGGTTTTATTGGGTGAGTCTTTTATGTGAGAATCCCATGGTCTCTGTAATTGGTGTAAGAAGAATGATGAGCGGTTGGTTCCCTACAAGAGCTCTGTTTGCAAATTGCATTAACTACCTCCTTAAAGGATAATTGCTCTAACTGATTATTACCGTATGTCTAATTGACTCTACGATAGCACTCAATGAGTAAAAATTACTAAGGAATGAAACGATTGTTGTGCACTTAACAAGAACCTATCAAGCTACTCGCAGAATGAGTTCTTGTTTAGTAAGGTTATAGGCCAAACATTCGGCAGTTAATCTAGCCAAATATGAGATATTAGGTGGCTAAGTTCAATCAAGAATAACCTGGCATAGTAAATGGGCTATGCGTATTGCCTATAGTGATCCGTATGCCCATGGATACTGGTGTTGATCGTTTTAGTGATGTATTTTCTTAGATTTCATATATTGATGTATTTTTTCTTTGCTTACTTTATATGCATTTTACTAAATATAATTGTCTCATATGATATTTGCAATTTTTATTAATTATGTATATACTTTATTTCCAGCCATAATGTCTTTCAACCCTTATCTGTTGCTATTATACATGTATGCCCTAAAGAGTAAAAATGTAATATGTTTTTGAAGACATTTGCATCAAGAAAGAGTTTATTTATTCTTCATATACCAAATTGTCATCCTTTACGTTCATATTTGTTGGATGTATGGTAAGCAAATAAAAGTATGAGACTGTTAGTCTAAACCTTTAGAATAAGGCATATAATGGACAGATTGTGCAGAAGACATGATTCTAAAGGTGATCGTATAAATCATAAGATCCACAATCAAGGGAATAAAGTTGGGCACTTTATTCATGTAAATATTGTTATGCTGTCTATATCTCTAACTAGAGATGGTTTGTCTTGGCCATCGAAGATGGACTCCATGAATAGAAACATTGGTGCATTGTCGTAAGTGATGATGTATTGGATCAGGACATAAAGTGTAATTGATTTGGATTAATAATTCTATCTTGACAAATCATTTCACTTTAGAGAATCACATGTGTTGTATCTTAATCCTGAGATAAATAATGAACCCATTATCTTGCCTATGTCTTTTGATGTATCAAAAGTTGACATCCACATTTTATGTTAGTACACGTGCCGGTATGTTAGAGACCTAACTCTTGATAGCGTAGATTTGTTATTCATAGTATAGAATCTATAGCTCCTCTTTTGGAGTTGAGGATATCCTCTTATATGCGTTGTTCTGTAATTGGAAAACAGGAGCACTCAACCATTTGGATACATAGGTGTAACCGAATGGTATACTGTCTTTAGATGGTAAGTTTTTTGATGGTGAGATAATGGAACATAAGAGAAAAATAATTGGGAAGGTAAGATAAAATTTATTCTTAAGCCGATTATGGATAATCCTATAGGGAAACGATACATTATGATATATCATAGAGACTTAGCTATTCGGGCTTTGTAATTGTATGTCGTTTGAGAGTGCAGCTCTAAGCTTTTAGTGGAATAGCGTTAGAGTTGATAATTATAAAATGTATGTCTGGCATATTGGGTTTCATAATTACGGGAGCTTAAACTATATAGGTCCACTAGGTCCCCTTTGCTAGCTTATAATAAATCTTGTAATGATACTGAATGCTTTTCCAATAAATTGGTCACTTATATTAAATTAGTAGATTGGCTAAAATTTGATAGGATCAGATAATTCATGTCTATTTATTGGTTAAATTAATTTTGTATAAATTAATTCAAGATAAACTTGTTGAATTATCTAAAACATTTATTTTCCTAGAGATTATCTAGATATGGTTTTTTAATCAGATAACTTCTCTATTGGGTTATTTGATTTAAAATTGAGGCTTTATCTAAAGAATCTCAGGCGAAAAATAAAAGATTTGTAAGGATCATTTATCATAAGTTTGGTAGGCCGATCTTCACATTCGGCTTACCAATGGAGTAGATTTGGCAGGCCGATCTGCTAGTTTAGCCTGCCAACCAAGCAATAATTTGATCAAGTTTTTTATGTGATTTTATTAGATATTGATCTAGATTCAAATTTTTGACGCCGTATCTGATAATAACCAACCATGGGGATGACCTCTATAAATAAGGAGTGAGCTTTTAGAGTTATTTAGATCACTTGAGAAATCAAGAGCGAGCACTCTAGTCTATGAATATCTGAAACTCCCTTGAAAAGCTATTGTTCATAAATCACGAATGGTAGTTCTGGGTATTTCTCAATTGGTTGGAAGGAGAGTCATTGGGGAAGAGTTGTATGTTGTGCACCTACATGCACTTCGATTGTAGATAAAGAATAGCAAAGAAGACCAGTTGATTGAGGCCCTTTTGGAACGTTCTTCTCTTCATCGGTTGCAAGAGATCTTCAACATACAAGGTTAGTGAGATCTTGTTAATTTATGCATATAGTATGTCAAACTTGTATTTTTAAAAATATTTTGATTAAAATTTTTAAATTTTCGTTGCGTACTATTTTTCTAACAATTGATATCAGAGCCATGGTTTTTACATAAGTTTTCGAGTTTGTAATTATTCTATATGTATAAATTATGTGATCTTGAACTCTCTTATACTTGAATTTAATTTTTTAGAGAGTTGGAACTCTAGGGTTTCTATATATTTATATATTGTCATGGATTATATGGTGAATGTTTATTAATTAATAATGGTTGATTATTATTAATTGATTATTTATTAATTAATTAATTTGTACCGATTATGGTTTCTTAGAGGTTAGAATGTGTATTAGGTTGTTCATGTAATTAGATAATGGTTTATTATCACCGTCTAGGAATTATTTTTTAATTTTTTAAATTTGTAAGAATCATGCAATTAAATAATCATTTGAAGTAAAGACAGATCTAGAAGACGGATCAAGAAGATGGAGATGATAGCGGTCCCAACGGTATTTCCTGAGTATTTAAATTTTAATTTTTTGAATTGTTGAAAATAAGATTAAAAAACTGCATAAAAACTGTCTTTTTTGGAAGTAGTGAAATCTGCTCGATCAGCAAGCTGAACACTCAAATTCGGCAGGTCGATGGTCACAATTTGGCTTGCCAAACCTCTAGAATTGATAGGTTGTTTGTGGGGCAGATTTTTGATGGCTCTGGTTACAGGCCACACTTTTAAGTATGGCAGGCCAATCTGTCATGACCAACAGGCCTAATTGTGAGGTTCGGTAGGCCAAAAGGTCATGACCTGTAGGCCGATCATACAGATCGACATGCTAGTAGAGAGCTATGTTTTTTCAAACAAGGTGCATTTTTTCAGTATAGTTTTGATTTTATTTTCGAGACAATTCTAAAAAACATTAAATTTGGATTTGATCGGAAATATGGAGTATTTGATCTATGCGGGACTAAAGACTTGAAGATGGATAATACATGAAGAAGGATACAATTAGAAGATTCAAGGGTAACGAATCGATAATATGTTTTGATTGATCTTTTGTAATATTTATTTTCTTTTCTCTAAGGTGGAACCATAATTATGATGCTGGGTATTCTCACATACTTGTTGGCTAATGCATTGCTTGATTTCATCACATAAATTGCATTATATAATGTTTCATAATCATTTGAGATGCATTTGATTATATTAATAGTGCATATCATTTTCAAAAGTACATTTCATAGAATTTCATTTGAATGCATAGCTAAATAAATTAGAATTTCCTAAAGACAGATCCAATTTAGGAAAAAATGGAGAAGTGAATTCTAATGGTGTTTGATATACAATTATAATGGATGAGTTAAAATTAAGAGTTCAATGATGGTTTTAAGATTATTTATGCTGAAAATGGCATTTTATGTGAAGTGATGTTATATATGTGTTCAGAATAATGGTTAAAGGAGACTTATGACAAGTAAGAAATCTCGTAGAATGTTATTAAGAATGATACAAGGTCTCTTATAAGAGGATGATATGTATTTTAGCAGTAAGTTTACCTTAAAACCCTAAATAATTAATCTTTTTGGTATTTAAGTTTACAGACTCAATTAAGTTTTCAACAAGTTGGGAACTAAGCAAAGAATCATGTTCTCCAATGTATAAGTGTATTTGAAAGAGATTTAGAAATTTTGGTCTAGTTTTGGTGGAAAAAATTATCAAAGTTAGAAACTAGCATTTTTGGTGCACCTAAATTTTGGTATGAGCAAGTACACCTAAGTTAGTAAGTCAAATGAGTGGTTATGACTTGGCTTTTATTTAAAATTATGTGTGAGTGTCTATTACACAACATGGCTGATGTGTAAGCTACAAAAGAGGGACACTAATCAAGCAAACAAAAGAGTACTTAAGAGTTAAGTAAAGAGAGGTGTGTGTGTGGTACTTTAAAAGGAAATAGGCAAGTATGTGAGCTCAATTCTGCCCTTTTCTCTAAAATTGGACCATCATCTAAAGAAAAAATCCATTTTTAGCTAGGGTTCAAGAAGATAGGTCCATGTCCTAGTGTCTTGGTCGAGGTTTGAGTGGCGATAAGAGAGAAAAAACCGAAGCTAGTCAATGTAAGCTTGATTTTGTGGATTTAAGTTTTAATCTTTCAAGACATGAAATAAACCTACAATCTAATTCTTTTGGAAAATTCTAGGTTAATTTTGGATGCTTAAAAAGACCATAAGCCTTGGTTTCATCCTTTTGAAGTGGGAAAAGTGAAATTGGAGGTGAAGAGTTCAAGTTGCTTCACTAAGGTGAAATTTGTGAACTATTTTTAAGTTTCTTTCTTTGGTTGCATAAATAGAATTTGGGACATGTATGGGCATTATTTTAATGCCATTCAAGGTTAGGAATCATTGAAAAATGATCTAATAAAAAAAGGATTTGGTTATTAGAATGAAAAGTTTTAGAATTATGTGAATTTTAGAAAATTTGGGTTTGATTGTGCTTATATGGATGCCCTAGTTTCTTGGTTTTGTTTGCAGGTTGTATTGATGAATTTTAAGCTTTGGGGATTGTTAAAAATTAAGGGGATATGCTACCCAAATTGTTAGAAAAAGTTTTGAATCATTTAGAAACCAAAAGCCCACTTTTGCCTTTAAAACTGACTAGTTTTGTCATGTTACAAATGTTCATATTTTTGTTTTTTTTAAGGGACTTTTGGGATTAAGTTTTGTATTATAGCCCCCACATTATATGAATATATGAGTTTTACTAAAATTGTTATTCATGGAGATATTTTTATATGCTAAGTTCTTTAATTTTATTAGGAAATACGTGGATGTGTTAAGGGATTCAAATGTAGAATGTTTAATTCTAGTTTTTTGTACTTTTCATCTTATTTAATATGGTTGCAACTAGAAGGTTAGAAAGGACATGTTTGTGTGGACATAGTCTTTCTTTGTTTAAGATTGATTTTAAACTTGAAATGAGCTCCTTAACACTTAAGTAACTAGTATATGTTTATTGGTTTATTAACGAAATATAAACACCTATTTTCAGAAAGATTGGACACTAGATCTGAAGAGGAAAACCCTGACAATAATTTTTACATCACTTCATATTATGAGGTAAGTAGAATTTCACCTGCATCATTATAAATGTTGTACATGTTTGTATGTATGTTTATGATTTACGGAGTATAAGTAACATAAGAATGTTTTGATTTTGAGCATTATGTAAGTATGCATTATATATAGTAAAGACATTGTATCCAAAATGTTATTTAAAAGTTTAAGCATATGGGAAGAAGTTTTATGAGGTTTTATAGGCTACTTGTGATGGGATGGTATATTTAATTGAGTTAGTCTTGATGGAGGCTGCTTCACTATAATGTCTCGATGGAGGCATATAGTTTTGATATGTTGTCTCAATGGAGACCTATGGACCTTATTGTTATCTTGATGGAGATTTTATTGATGGGGATTTGCGGTGTGGGAAGCCACACGATGGCATTTATGGTCCAAAGAAATTGATGGAAGGAAACCTACTTGTTATAGGAAGCCCTAAAGTAAAATCGTGTGCACATTATATTGTATGCAAATTAGGTACAATGTAAGTTTTCAAAGAAAAGAAAAGCCTGACTTATATGGGATCATTTATGGCATAGTCATTCATGTTACATATTAATCTACTTACTGGGCATAAGCTCACTCAGTTATGGTGATGTAGATAATAACAATTCTTAGCATAGGAGTAGGATACTAGGTAGCTGGCTGGCGCTCTTCTCTAAACCTGTGGACTTATGTATGTGGACAAAGTTGACTTGTTTTAGGATTTTTCACTACTGCTTCCTTTTGAATGCCCTTATAGGCCGTAATTATGATATGGCTGATTTCATTTTGAGATAAGTATTATATTGTATATATAACATCAACCAGTTTAAATTTGTAAAGCAAAGTTATACTCTAGTTATATAAAGAGTTTCAAAGGTTCAAATTTTCTCATATTTTTATATTAACCTTATGTGCTTAATATTATAATTGTAAATAATTAAGAATAATAATACTTAACATCATTATATTATGTATTTTAACTTAGATTAGATGGATGTCACAATAATGTTACGGTTATTTATTATTATTTTGCTTATAGCTTTGCATGATTGCTTTGTTCATCTGCATTAGAATATGATTTACCATGTATGTTGATAACATGTCATATAGAATAGGGAGTGCTGCTCATTAAAAATTGTTCATGCATGTTTTTTAAAATAAAACCTTGATTTCAAAAGATTAAGCAGGAGAAGGTTTTCGAAAAAAGGACCTACGGCCTCCATCATTGGTCAATAGGTAACACATGGTGATTCTGACCCCCTAGGAAGGTATTTTAGCATGATTTATCATTGTACACCTCTAGGTGGTGATTATAAATCATAGATAAAACATTGAAATGATGGTTATACACTCAAGTTGATTTTAGTATTAACCCTGCCTTGGAGCTCTGTTAATAAAATTGATGGCTAAAGAAATGATTATTAATATATACTGGATCATACGGATTCTAGATGGCATATCTTAATTAGGAAGGGATCTATGTTGCTAATTGAATTTGGTAGGTCACCCCTAAGCGGCTTGTTGAATTCTGAGTTAGGAATCATCGTTGTAAGGTTGTGATTTTTTCAAGGTTTCGACGCATAAATACATTGTATGTTTTACATAATTGTGTTATCTTAAAAAATTATTATGGTATGTTTGCTTATGTTTAGTATATGATTCTTTATTGTAGATTAAAAATGTTTAAAAGCGCTTTATCGTCAATACTTGACCAAAACCAATTAACCAGTGAGAATTTTAATGATTGGAAATGGAACCTGAATATCGTCCTATCCTTTTAGAAACTAAAATTTGTGATGATAGCTTTGCGTCCTCATAACCCTACGATAGATTCCAATAATGAGCAAATCCAAGCGGATGATCATTGGAAAGATCCTAACGATCAGGCCCGTTGTTATGTTATGACCAACATGAATAACTTATTGCAGGCTCAACAAGAAGAATATGAGACTATGAAGCAGATCTTGGATAATCTTAAAGACATATTTAGAGGTTAGGCCCTAACAAAGCAATAAGAGGCACTTCGAAAACTCTTAAGCGGCAAACAAAGACCAAGGACTCCTGTAAAGGAGCATATGATGTTGGTCATAGGTTACCTCGTTGAGGTTTAAGTTAATGGAGTTGACATTGATGCTAAAATATAGATGAACATGTTCTTTGAGACTTTATCTAGGGAGTTTATCCCATTTAAAGCTTCATTTAATTTAAGCAATAGAAGGGATATGACCTTGATTGAGTTAATGGAGTAGTTATAGGAGTTCAAAAATCTGATCAAGAAAACTCTTATTGGTGGTGAGGCCAACTTGGCGGCTGCATTTGGTTCCAATCCCAACCCTAGGAATGGAAATAAGCAACAGGCTAGGAATGGAAAATCTTCTATTCCTACAAACAGCAAGAATAAGAAGAAGAAAACAAGAAGAAATGCAAGGACTTCCTTTCCCGAGGAGGTAGGTGTGATCTTCTGGTTATTCAAACTTATTTGGTTGAGGAATCCAATGATACTTGGGTCATAGATTTCGAGGCAACTAATCATGTTTGTGTTTCTTTGTAGGGATTCAAAGAAATAGCATGAAGACTTCACGCTTCGGATAGGCGATGGATCCTTAATGTTGGCTGAAGTAGTGGGAGACATCCATCTTTATTTTGATAATTATGGGAGTTTAACTTTACAAGATTATTTTATGTTCCTGGAAAAGAATTTAATTTCTATAGCTTGTTTATTTAAATACTCTTATTAGTTTCTTTTAATAATAAAGTTGTGATTCGTAAAAACAAATCTTTTATTTGTGATGGATGGATGCAAAACAATCTATATTTTATCAAACCTAATATGGACTTACTGATTAACACTTAGATTAATGATAATAACTCTAAAAGACTTAAAACTTCATTCTCCAATTTAAAATTTTTAAAATTCTAGTACGTATTCATTTTCCAAAAACAATTTGATTGGTTTGTTGATTAGGTTATAGTAAATTGAATTACTCTTGCTTGTACTAGATTTAAGTGGCTAGCTATTAGATAAATTCTCTTACTTAGCACTCTTCCCACATGTCAAAAGCACCCAAACAAGCTCCTTCTTTCACTTACCTGATTTAGGTTAAGTCAAATGAACTAGAATATTCATTTCTGGCTCTTTCTTTTCAAGCAACTCTCAAAATGTCTAGCAGTCTCCCCATTTATTTCTCTCCAATTCCCATGTCCTAAAGCTCACAAAAACTTAAACAACACTAGAGAAAATTGGGTTACACAAACCAGGCCAAGTTCTCACTATTTTGAGCTTGAAAATCAAGGGGTTTTGACCTCTAATAGAGCCCTAACTTCAACCCCTACAAGGTAACATCTATATTTATGTTTCTTATGATGAAATGAAGTTATTTTCTGTTATGTGAAGAAAGTTAGCTGGATAGATTTGAGCTTAAACTAAGCTAGTAAAGTTAGTTCTTTGCAAAATTGTTAATCTTGTAGAATTTGATTATTCCCTTAATTTCTATTGATTTTAAGTTTCAAGTGATTTTGAATGCTTGTAAATAGGTGGGAATTAGATAGAATTTTATTTCTAAATTTTGGAAAGAAAATACAAATTTAGGTTTAGTGGAAAATTAAGTTCATGTCATGCTTGATTCTCATATGTTAGGTTGTTTTTATAAGATTATATACTTCCCTTAATGATATTTAAAATTTGAAAATATTATTTATTTTTTAAAGATCTACTTTTGGCTTGAAAGAGTCAAAATTGTTATGTGTTTGACATAATATAATTTGCAGTAGAAATGAGCTAAAATGAATGTTTGTTAAGATGATTGAGCATTTAATCTCCATGTTTAATTATAGTCTTAGTAATATAGTATGTTCCTTGGCCAAAAGTGTGCATTGTGACATTTTTATGTTCAGCCTAATTTGTGTTTGAATTAATACAAAACAATAGTAATATGGACTTATAACCTAGATCAATGAGTTTGGTTTATGAGAAATTAAATGATATACGATTTTATAATTCTAGGCCTTTAGCATATTTTAGCTTTTGAGAGAACTGATACTTTCAGTCAATGCAAATTGGACTCGAGGTAAGAAGAAACTACTATTTACTACATCACAAGAACTATGCCATGTTATGTTTTAAGGTGTATTGATTGGATTGTTGTTATTTGGGAATGATATAGATGATTGAAATGCATTCAGGATTCATGTCATTTGCATTAAGATATGTGTTATGATTTAAAAAGGGAATGAGTTTTTTAACTAAAAATAGAGGTATGGTGCTTTATTGGTGGTCAGATAGGCACGAGACGCGAGTGGGATAGGCAAACCCAACAAAGGATGGTGAATACTTTGAGGTTGAAAAACCAAGATGAGAAAAGCCACAAAAACTAAGACTAAATATGACAAATACCTGAGGTTTAATGATGAAGATGGAAACCCAGTATTATTATTGTTGCATTGGCCAAATTATGATGAATAGGTTTCGAAAGCCATAGCCTATCAATACCAATTGAGTACCACACTCCAAGAGTACTCGAAAGAAGAAAGAATTGTTGAAAGTAAACTGGTAAAAGAAAATGTCCGATTGCATTCTCATTCAATGTTCATGTTCATGCATTAGTTTTACTTATTGAGCTTTTAGCTTATTGTAGTTCTTATGATGTAGGAGAGGATGTACAAGATTAGGGCTTGATAGAGTATCTAAAGCTGCCAGATAGAGATTTGTTCATATGCCATGTTTTAGATTAGCTTTTGAAACATATCTTGGAACTTTGTTTTGTAAAACTTAGTAGCTCTGTTATGTTTTTTTGTGAACAAACATATGTTACTAAGTCTGGATGTGATAATATAGTTTTGTTCATATTACTAACTTTGAATAATATATATATTGTAAATAAAAAAATGAATGAAACAATAGTTTCCAAAGCCCTTTTATACTTAATGAATATTTTAAGTAAACCATAACACTTATAATGAAATTCAAAGTTAATACTTCTTATCCTAACTAAATAAGCTTTACATGAGCTCATCAGCTAGCTTTTGGGGTAATATAATTTTTGGTATCCAAGCAGAGGTTAAATAGTTTCTGACTACAAAAGAAGGCATATCAACATATCTTGGTTTGCAAACCTGGTTAGTTGTTGGTATCTCTTGTCTTTATGATTTGTTGTTTTTATGATTTTGTTAATTTATGATTGTGCTAATTATGGCTAAGTAAAGGAATAAGATTGAGCATTATACAAGAAGATAAGGCACTAAAACAGAAGACAAGGGATGATGATTTGGGTGGTGATCATGATTTAATAGATAATTTGACAAATTTTATCTAGCAATAGACTAGGATGCATGGTGAACAAATACAACAGTTGTTGGACATACAAAGGAATAACCAGTACTAACTGTCTCCTCCACCTACACCTAGGCTGGATGCTTCGCAAACTATTTATAAGAAATTCAGGAAATGGAGCCTTCAAATTATGATATTGGTTCAGACCCATTAGTTGCAAAGGGATGGGTGAAATAATTGGATGTCATCTTTGATTACACGAGGATTAGTGATGCTGAAAAAGTACTTTTTGCAATTCTTTTGCTTAAAAAAGGAGTTAGAACTTGGTAGGAAGGAACTAAGCTTGGTGTGAATATGGATCAGTTGACATGGGACAAATTCAAGAAGATATTTTATGAAAAGTACTTCACCAGGGACACTAGATCACTAAAAGTGAATTAGTTTCTAGAGCTAAAGCAAGGAGGGAAGTCAGTGTGTGACTATGTTCAAAAATTTGATGAAAGATGGAAATATGTCCCTTATATTGCTAAAGACAACAATGAGAAGATAGATCACTTCTTGAGAGGTCTTAATCTCAAAATCATAAAGGATGTGAGGATATCTTCTGTAATGGAGTTTAGGGAGTTGGTGGACAAGGTGTTGATGGCTGATTAGAATGAGAAAGATATTGAGAAGTTTTGCCAACAAAGGAGGTTAGCATTTTCTCCAAGGAATCCTACCCAGTGGAAAAAGGTAGAACAGAAGCGACAGTAGGGAAATAGCAAACGCCCTAGAGTTGAGCAACCTTTTAATGTAACTAAGAAGCCATTATGTGCTAAGTGTGGAAAGAATCATTCTGGAGAGTGTTATAAAGGTAGTAACTTATGTTTCAAGTGTAGCAAGCTAGGACATTTGGCAAAGGATTGTCCCACAATACAAGAGAAAGTCCAAGGAAGGGTGTATGCGATGACATAGGAACAAGCTAATGCGGATGTTTCTATGGTCTCGGGTAATATTTTAATTTCTAAAGTTGTTGCAAATGTATTGATAGATTTAGGATCTACGCATTCATTTGTATCAAGTACATTTGTAAAGAAATTGGGCATTACAACGGATTTGTTGAAAATGAGATATAGTGTAACGTTACCATCCAAGGGGGAAATGGAATCGAATTAAATGTTAAGGGCTTGCTTGGTTCAGATTGGTGATAAAATCTTATATGTGGATCTTGTGGTTTTGAATATGGTTAATTTTGAGGCCATTTTGGGTATGGATTGGTTGATAAACTATCATGCCATAATTGACTACAACAAGATAATAAATCCAGTAACGATACGGCGTACTTTTCTAATAAATTGGTGACTTATGTTAAATTATTAGTTTTACTGAAATTTGATATGATCAGATAATTTATATCTGTTTATTGGTTAAATTAATTTATGTAAAATTAATTCAAGATAAACTTGTTGAATTATCGAGGATATGTAATTTCCTAGAGATTATCTAGATATGACTGTTTTAATCAAATAAATTCACTATTAGGTTATTTGAATTAAAACTGAGGCTCTATCTAAAGAATCTTAAGTAGAAAATAAAGGATTCTCAAGGATAATATTATCGCAAGTTTAGTAGGCCGAATAATTAATTTGGCCTGCCAAAGGAGCAAGTTCGACAGGCTAATCCATTAGTTCGGCCTACCTATCTAAAGATAATTTGATCATGCATTTTAGATACGATTGTATCGGATATAGATCCAGATTTAAATATTTAAGGCTTTATTTGATAATGACCAACCTTGGGGATGACCTCTATAAATAGGGAGTGAGTTTTCTAAGTTATTTAGATCAGTTGAAAAATTAAGAGTGAGCACTAGTTTAAGAGTCTCAAAAACTCCTTGAGAGCTATTGTTCATAAATCACGAATCTTAGTTCGGAGTTTTCTCAATTGGTTGAAAGGAGAGTCATTGAGGAAGAGCTGTACAAGATGTGCTTATATACATACCGGTCATGGATAGAGAATAGCAAAGAAGACCAGTTGGTTGAGGCTCTTTTAGAACATTCATCTCTTCACAGATTGCAGGAACTCTTTAGCATTCAACGATTAGTTAGATCTGGTTAATTTGTGCATATAGCGTGTCAAACTTGTGTTTTGAAAAATATTCTGAATAAAAAATTTTAAAATTTTTGCTGCGTACTATTTTTTCAATAGTAAATTAGAAGAATAACATTTACAAAACAAATAGAAATTGAAAGTGTCATGAGGAAAAAATCTATATGGGAGATATTTGAGAACCAAAAGAAGAAAAGAAATAAAAGTAAAATAAAAATAACCAGAAACAAAACTTTGAGGTCACGCTTGATAAAAAAAATTTTTAAAGATTTAAAAGAATATGAAATAAAAATAAATTAGAAGGAAAAAGTATTTTGATGATATACACTAAAAAATAATTTAAGGGAGAGAATTTGATTGAAAATATATAAGATAAATGGGGAAAACTACCAAAAAAAAAAAAGATGAGAAGAAACAAAAATGATGGGCTAAAGAGGTAAATTAAAAAAGAGGGCGAATGAGAGCAAAAGGAAGAAAAGGAAATGAAAGAAAAAAAAAAAAAAAAGAGAACGACAACAAGCAAACAAATCCATAAAAATTCAAAAGGAAACAAATCTCTCCCCTTGATAGTGATTTTAGTTTTTTGAACAAAATTGGCATATAATTTGCATATAAATAGTTAATAATTGCCATGAATGGTCATGCTTATATACTTCCACCCAAATTTAATGTGGTTGATATTTTTAATTAAGTTTTCATTGAAACAGAAAATTTTGAATTAACTTTTATTTGAGTTTAAATTTGGTAAATATTTATATGACAAAACCCTTTTATACTCTTAATTAATGACTAATATGAAAATCACATTTTAATTTTAGTCAGAAACTTAAAATTGCTATGAATGAAGGGTGATGGTGATTTGCTAGAATTTTGTAAGTTCAGGTTGAAACTTGCTAAAATTCAAGTTTAGAGAATAAATTATAAATGTACGATAAGTTTAAGCGGTAATAGTACCAAAATGCCAGTATATATTTATATGCACACTAGTAAAATCATGTTCCATGTTACCACACTTTTTTTTTCTTTTATACAATTAAAAGGATCTATTTGTTTTTTTTTTTAAGTTTTCAGGCCAAAAATAATTTATTTTTTTATATTTTTTTACCTTATAAGCATGAGAATGTCATGGAATGCGTCTCTCATAATTTGATAGAATTGTCATTATTGTGTATTATTGGGGAAAATATACTTTATTCAATAGTTATAGTTTTTCTTTTAAATAATTGGTTTTTCTCAAATTTATTTTGTATAGTATTTTAACTCTCATTACTCACTTTCTCACTTCGACTTTCACTCATGGATATCTTTTACAACTTTCTCTTTCCTCATTATATCGTCTTGAGAAAATTAAACATTATCCCACACTTTTTTAAAAAAAGTATTTATTCACATCACAAAAAAATAGTTAAAAAGTGTGCCACATTAACACTTATATTATTTTTTAAAAAATAATTAGTGTAAGTTTTTCTTTAACAAATTCAAATAGACGAACTCTAACACTCTCTTGACTCTATTTGCACCTTTTTCACTCATCTATCAAAATATTTTTAGTGGCATAACAAATTTCAAACACGTGTGGCATTTATATACTAGCAATTAAGTTCTTAAATATGACATTTATAAAAAATCTACCTTTATCTTTATTCTCTCGTAACTTTTGCATCCTCCCTTGAATTTTACTCTTCCTTCTTTCAATGTCTTTAACATTTTCACTTTTCACTCTATTTTGCTAACTCATAAAAATAATAATTTTGACATATTTGAGATAAATTAGGAAAAAAAAGTATTTATTAAAACCACATTTGAGAAAATAATATTTAGGCTTATCTGGAAAAAAATAACTAAATGGGGACATATTTGATAAAATTATTTTGAATGGAAAATAAAAGAAAATATATTTAACGAGATGCAAAGGTTTCAAAAAAAAAAAAAAAGAGCAAGCAATCATGTGTTCAACCAACAGAAGTATAAGTAAAAGAGAAATTTTGCATCTAAAAAAATAGGTGTTATGTTTGGGTTAAAACACTTAAACAATAAATAGAGAATTTGAAAATACTTTAAGACATATTTAGGAAAAATTATTTTGGTTGAGAAGTTAGTTAAAACAAAATTAATGAGAGCTATACTAATTTTGCTTCGTTGCTCTTGAATTTATCATATATTTGCAATTTGCTCCTTAAGCTTTTAACCTGTTTGAAAATTTACGATATGAACTTAGCAAATTGCCCCTATTGATAGTGGTGTTATTTTTTTTTTTAAGGAAATTGGCATACGATTTGGATATAGATCATTTCCTGATGATATAAATGATCTTTTTATGCATTTTGACATGAATCTTCATATGTGTTTAGAATGTTACATAGAAGTAATTGGTTATAATAAACTACAATGTAACACTCCCAACTGTTGGAATTAAAATATGAAATGCAACGAAAGCAACGGATTGTTGACAAACAAAAATTTTCTAAAAACTTTGTTCATCGAGAATAGATATATAACTTTAATTAATAATATAAAGATTTGGATATTTTACTAACCTTTTGAAGTCTATCAGGGTATCCTAGCCTTCCTTTTTGACATCACGATCTTCTAATCTAGCCTCCACACAAATGGAAAGACAAGTGGGCGTCAAAATGCAAGAATGAATTTTCCTCACACTTTTTTGAATCTGCTATGTACTCAACACATGAGATAGCAAACTTTTTTTTTCAAAGAAGAACTCATAGTTTTTCTCTCTGAGTATTTTGCAAAAGTTATGTGAATAAAAAATCTTTTAAGATAACTGTTATCTCTCTCTTTTTATATCTTTTTCCTTTCCTTTTTTTTATTAACCGAATTACCCTTTTTTTATTTATTAATATATATATATATATATGAACGTTTACAAAAATCTAGGTACTTCCTTTTTTTTTACTTATCAAATCACGTTTAATTCGATATATATATATATATAAATAAAGGTAAAACATCAACTTTTCTTTATTTTAATATATATATATATATATTAATATATTATAAAATCTTATATATAAATAAGATTTGGTTCAAAACCATATATATATATATATATCAAAATCTAAATTCAAAAATAAATCACATTTATTTAAGAATAGATTTTAAAATTAATCAATTAATTAATTAACTAATGCTCAATTAAATGTGACAACATTAATCACATTACATATGTATCACAGAGAACATTTTTTTGTATCATATTAATAATTCAAGTGTGAAATAATTAATTCAGAATTCAATAATTTCAAACTAAATTCTATAATTCATTCTATGCATAAATCTAATATAGTGTTATAGAGGTAGCATTGGGGACCTATGGACCTATAACTCAAGCTCCAATAAATTTGACAATTAATCAAACTCTTAAATTAATGTGCCAAATTTATTAGTTTTAGTGTTATTCCACTAAAAAGCTAAAACATAACTCTTGAGATTACGGCAGAATTACTCAAAGAAAATTAACAAGTAGTCCATTGATATAATCATTACATATAAGTCAATCTTTCATAAATAGTTCATAATAAGAGCTAGGTTCAATTTTTGTTTACCTCTCTTATTATATCTTTATTCTTGAGTTTCAATAATTCTCTAATGAATAGGTAATTCATAATCTTATTATGAACGAGCGCTCAACTATACAAACCTCGAATTATCACTCAAAAGAACTATTTTTCTAGCTTCCATAGGAAAAGAATGGATTCCATATTTGGATAATATTATTCCTAGCTATTTATTACATTATATTTCCAAGATGCTAAGTTATGATCTGTGCTAAGACAAATCTTAATATACAAGTCAAAAAACATAATGTCATAAATAGGAGTCTAATAAATACTCAGGATTAAGACTATCAAATATATGATCATCATAGTGATAAATTTAAATACTCTATTTGTAACGGATGATTATTAGAGATACATAATTTATCTGGTCCAGTCCTATATAATCTCATTATATAAAATACCTCTAATCTAATATCTTTACATTAATAATCCGGATAATGACTATTTCATTCTAAATGAGATTGGACCATACATGTAATATTTAATTAAAGATCCCAAACTTTAATTAATTATTACGGACTATTTAGATTATTATCTATAAATTTTATCCCTAAGCATACAACACTTACATGCTAAATTTATAGTCACATAAATAATCTTGAAATTTTCTCGATGTTTATAAATCTATTCATAACACATATAAGCAACAAAAATAATAATAAATGTCACTTTATTTATTTATTAATAATATGTATAATGTTATAGCTTTTAGGGCATCAAACGCAATAATCTCTCACTTGCCCTAAAGCAGGTGAGACATGTCTCTAAGACCTAAGCCTTCCAAGTGTCACTCAAAGCTCTTTCCAGGTAATATCTTGGTGAAAGGGTCAGCAAGGTTGTTTTCCAACGCTATCTTTACAATTTTCACATCGCCTCGATGTACTATTTCTCTGATCAAATGATATTTTCTCCCTATATGCTTTCCTCTTTTGCGGCTTCTAGGTTCTCTTGAATTTACCACTGTACCACTATTATCACAATACATTCTGAGTGGTTTATTCATGCCTGGAACTACTTCCAGATCATTTAAGAACTTATGCAGCCAAATAGCTTCTTTAGCTGCTTCACAAGCAGCCACATATTTAGCTTCCATAGTTGAATCAGCAATACTAGATTGTTTGATGCTTCTCCAAACTATGGCTCCACCACCAAAAGTAAATACTAATCCAGATGTAGATTTACGTGTCTTTGTCTGATTGAAAATCAAAATCAATGTATCCAATGGGAATCAAATTCTCACCGGAATATACTAGCATATAGTTTCTCGTTCTTCTGAGATACTTGAGAATATGTTTAACCACTACCCAATGATCTAATCCTGGGTTGGATTGATACCGACTGACTATACCCACCGCATCGTAAATGTCAAGTCTTGTACACAACATGACATACATTAGACTTCCCACTATAGATACATAGGGTACCCGTCTCATGTTTTCTTCCTCTTGAGGTGTCTTAGGACACTGCTCTTTTGAAAGATAAACTCCATGACATGTAGGTAAATTACCTTTCTTGAAGTTTTGCATCAAAAATCTAATAAGCACTTTATCGTTATACGATGCCTGAGACAACGCTAATAGTTTGTTCTTGTGATCTCTTATGAGTTGGATTCCAAGAACATAACTTGCCTCTCCCAAATCTTTCATTTGGAATTGGTTGGCGAGCTATTTCTTTACATTAGATAATACACCTACATCATTCCCAATGAGTAGGATATCATCTACGTAAAGAACTAAGATGACCACCTTCTTATCTTTGATGTACTTGTATACACAAGGTTCATCAATGTTTTGATCGAAACCATACGATTTGATCACTTCATCAAATCTTAAGTTTCAAGATCTTGAAGCTTGTTTGAGTCCATAGATGGACCTCTGCAACTTGCAAACTTTTTGCTCTTGACCTTTGACTACAAACCCTTCTAGTTGCATCATATAGATGCTTTCCTCAAGATAGCCATTCAAAAAGACAATTTTGACATCCATTTGCCATATCTCATAATCAAGAGAAGTGGCAATGGATAAAAGAATCTGAATGGATTTAAGCATAGCTACAGGTGAGAAAGTTTCTTCGTAGTCAGCTTCCTCCTTTTGGGTATAACACTTTGCCACAAGCCTAGCTTTGAAAGTCTCAACTTTCCCATCCATTCCTCTTTTCTTCTTGTAAATCTATTTACACCCTATGGGTTTTATCCCATTAGATAAATCTACAAGTTTTCAGACTCAATTAGAGTACATGGACTTTATTTCAAGGTTCATAGCCTCTAGCCATTTCTCCTTCTCAGAATCTTCCATTACATCACGATATGTCAATGGATCATCTTCACCATCATCAGAGATAGCAACATGTGCTTCTCCAATTTCCTTGTAGTGAGCAGGCAGTCTCACAACCCTCCCACTACGTCGAGGTGGTATAACATTCTGATCGGGAGAAGTGGTCTCCTTATTTTGTCCTTCAACAACGGTTATCAGTTGTGGTCTAATCTTATCAGAAAATAACTCTTCAAGTACAACTTTGCTATGAGTTTTATAGTTTGTCATATAATCATTCTCTAGAAAAGTGGCATTTTTCGATACAAATACTTTCTTTTCTTGTGGACTATAAAACAGACCTCCCCTCATTTCCTTTGGGTATCCCACAAACAAGCATACTTCAAAACGTGGTTCCAGCTTTCTGATCTTTCCTTTCAGCACATGTGTTGGACACCCATATACGTGGGTAATGATGAGTAGCTGAGCATGGATCTCACCATATCTTACAACGTTCGATTTCTTCTCTCTATAACACCATTTTGTTGTGGTGTTCCAGGTGCAGTGAATTGTGATAGGATACCATCTTCTATCATATAGTCCTTGAATTCAGTATCAAAGTATTCCCCTCCTCGTTCAGATTGAAGACTCTTCACCATCTTTCCTAATTGCTTTTCAGCTTCTGCTTGGAATTCTTTGAACTTTCCAAAAGTTTTAGATTTTCTTCGCATTAGGTATATGTAACCATACCTAGAATAATCATCAACAAATGTGATGAAATATTCATAACCACCACATGCTTTTACATTCAATGGACTGCAGATGACCAAATGTATTAGCTGAAGTGGTTCCTTGGCCCTTTTGCCTTTTGCAGAGAAAGGCCTCTTAGTCATTTTACCTTCAAGACAAGATTCACAAACTGATAGAGAACCAACTTTTTGTTCTTTTAAAGGATCATCCTTTACTAGTCCATTAACTCTGTCAAGGTTAACGTGACCTAATCTACGGTACTATAGGTATGTTTCATTATCAAAAGAAATCTTTTGTTTCTTGGGTTTTGGTTGTTCAACTTTGAACATTTCGGTATTGAGCAGTGATTTTTCGTTGGGCCTTAAAGTGCAAAGCCCGTTTTCTAGATGCATAGAACAAATATTCAAACCATTTCTAGAAATCTCAACATAATTATTATTAAAAGAAACATTAAACATTTGTTCAAACAACCTGGAAACAGAAATTAAATTTCTACGAAAACAAGAAATGTAAAAAACATTGTCCAAAATTAAAAACTTATTTCTAAAATAAAGTTTGACAACTCCCACTGCTCTTGCCGAAAGAACCTCTCCCGTTCCCACTCTCATCGTTTGTTCCCCATCCACAAGCTCCCTTAAAGAACTAAGCATCTGCAAAGAAGAACAAACATGGTTAGTTGCCCCTAAATCAATTATCCAAGGTGAAGTATCATCTTCAACTAAACAAGATTCTAAAACGAGTAAATCTGATTTACCGTTGTTCTTCTTTTCTTTGAGTTCTTGAAGATACTTATGGCAATTTCTCTTCTAGTGCCCAACTACGCCACAACGGAAACATTTTCCTTTAGGCTTCTTTTGGTTTGAGCTCTTATTGTTGTTGTTGCTTTTGTTCTTCTTAGGTTGCCCTCCATTTTTAGACTTACCACTTCCTTTAGTCCTTTTCCTCTTCTTATTCTTTCGAGTAGAAGAGGAGGGTTGAGCTTCTGCAACATTTGCCTTACCTTATTTAGTCTTTTCTTTCAAAATAGACTCGAAGGTTTGCCGCCCATTAAGCAACTCAGTCATATTATATTTCAGCTTGTTCATGAAATAGTTGCTTTTGAATTGAAGGAATGTAGGAGAGAGGGTTTCCAAAATCATCCCCACATGTGTGGCTTCATCTATCACAGCCCCATTCACCTCGGCCTCATGGAGATAGTTAACCATGTTGAGAACATGTTCTCTGACCGAAATCCCTACCTTCATTTTGGCATTCATTATCGCCTTAACGGCTTCGTGGCATGCCTTTTCAGAAGGTTTACAAAACATATCTTGTGGAGACTGCATTATCTCATAAGCGGTCTCCATGCTTTCGTGCTTCATCCTAAGCACGTCAGACATGCTAGCCAAAAGAAAACAGCAGGCCTTGTTGTTTGCCTCTATTCAACGATCGTATACTTCTCGTACATTACGAGGAGCATTGGCAACAGGCGATGGAAGACATTCCTTTATCAGAACAAACTTGTAATTTTTGCAAATTAGTACAATGTTCATGTTACTCTTCCATTTGACAAAATTATCTCCGATTAATTTTTCATTTGAGAGAATAGTTATGATTGGATTAGACATTATTGCTGTAATAAATAAATAAAATAACATAAATTAAATGGCTGCATAAACATCATAAATATATGTTTTGGAATAGTAAACATGATACATGATGTATATGAAAAACACACAAAAAATATTTTACTAATTCCACGATCATTCAATTTTAATAAATAAAGTGCCGCCGTAGGGTAGGTCAAATTATTTATGAATTAAATTGAGATATTCTCAATTAAAAAATATATTCAAAATATCTTATATTTTCTATATTTATTAATAACCGTTTATTTTGGACAAGATATAATTAACAACTTAATTACATCTTTATGAGTGTAACCCATTATTTTAGATTTTAACAGCTTAACTCAAAATTGCAGCCGTAGGGTAGGTCAATTTTGAAATACATTATAAAATCCTATCTCTTGGAAGGCAAACTTGTTATTGATTTACATGGACACCCTCCATAGGGAGGATGAAATTAAAGCGTCGCAAGGTGCCACCTAAATCTCACAGTGTTTGGTAATAGTGGAGACTGCAAGTTATATTGTCAAATTACCTTCTCCCACTCATTATTTTAAAAGATGTGTTTTATCTTATAAAACATCATATGTTTCATAACTCTAGTAAATAAAAATAATTTTTAATGACTAGGTTATAATATGTGTTAATAGAATCCCATTCTACTTACACTCAAATAAATTACCAGACTTTCCAAAAATCTAAATTTATTATAAATTGTCTAAGCTACCCAACATTAAACAATTTAAAATTAGATAACTTAGATGTAATATGAATTTTACCAAGTCTTAACTATTAAAACTAAATTCATATTATTCGGTTGATTAATAAATTGAGATTCTATAAAACTAACCCAATTAATTTAATCTCATTAAATTAATTCTAACACATATTAAATCATTTTATAAACACCTTTCTAAAAAATAATATGCAAGTGTATGCATGTCATGTTACAATAACTATAAATGGACACTTTCCTAGATGACATGTTATAATGTATGAACATGTTACCACAATCATCACATGAAAATAAACAATGGATTTTTGATCGGGTCCTTTTGGATAATTAAAATTATAACCCATAAAAAAATAAGAGAAAAAAAAATTACAAAGGTCTTCTTGTAATTTATACATAATTCTCTGCTCCAATGTTATAGTCTTGATCAAATAGTTTACTGCATGAAACACTGCTGGGTTACCTTTTGAATTTTAAAGGCCCAAGTTCTCAACTTGGCCATCAAAGAACTTCATCTTCTTCACCACTCCACATGTAGCCACCTTTTTCTCCTTTTTTTTTTTTTTTGACAATTTGTGGCCATGAACACTCAGGTAACAAGAAAAAAATAAATTACAAAAAACCTATGCCCCTTTATGGGCTTACACAGATTTGATATAATCAAACTGAAAATAAAATTACTAATCCAAAAGGATAATATAATTAACGACCAAAAATCCATTCATAAATAACCATTCATCACATGAATAAAAATAACAAAGATGCAAAGTGCCCACAAACATGCATAAAAAACATGATATTATCAAAATAAAATCATGTTAATTAAAATTATATATTCTATAACCTGCTCTGTTGCTATTTGTTGGAATTAAAATATGAAACGCAGCGGAAGAAACGGATCGTTGATAAACAAAAATTTTCTAAAAACTTTGTTCATCGGGAATAGATATATAATTTTAATTCATAATAGAAAGCTTTGGGAATTATATTGACCTTTAGAAGTCTATTAGGGTATTTTAGCTTTCCTCTTTGACACCATGATCTATCAATCCAAGCCTCTACACCAATGGAAAGACGAGTAGGCGTCAAAATACAATAATGAATTTTCCTCATACTTTTCTGAATCTACTATGTACTCAACACATAAGATAGCAGACTTTTTTTTTTAGAGAAAAACTCACAGTTTTTCTCTTTGAGTATTCTGTAAAAGTTACGTGAATGAAAAATCTCTTGAGATAACTGTTATCTCTCCCTTTTTTATATCTTTTTCCTTTCCCTTTTTTTTTATTAACAGAACTACCCTTTTTTTTATTTATTAATATATATATATATATGGACATTTATGAAAATCTGGCGACTTCCTTTTTTTTTTCTACTTATCGAATCACGTTTGATTCGATATATATATATATATATATAGGCGTAAAACGTCAGCTTTTCTTTATTTTAATATATATATATATATTAATATATTATAAAATCTTATATATAAATAAGATTTGGTTCAAAACCATATATATATATATATATCTAAATTGAAAAATAAATCACATTTATTTAAGAATAGATTTAAAATTAATCAATTGATTAATTAACTAATGCTCAGTTAAATGTGACAACATTAATCACATTACATTATGTGTCACAAAGAACATTTGTTTGTGTCATATTAATAATTCAAGTGTGAAATAATTAATTCAGAATTCAATAATTTCAAACTAAATATCTATAATTCATTATATGCATAAATCTAATATAGTGTTACAAAGGTAGCATTGGGGACCTATGGACCTATAACTCAAGCTCCAATAAATTTGACAATTAATCAAACTCTTTAATTAATGTACCAAATTTATTAGTTTCAGTGTTACTCTACTAAAAAGCTGAAATATAACTCTTGAGATTATGGTGGAATTACTCAAATAAAATTAACAAGTAATCCATTGATATAATCATTACCTATAAGTCAGTCCTCCATAAATAGTTCATAATAAGAGCTAGGTTCAATTTTTGTTTACCTCTCTTATTATATCTTTATTCTTGAGTTTAAATAATTCTCTAATAAACAGTTAATTCATAATCTTATTATGAACAAGCGCTCTACTGTACAAACCTCGAATTATCACTCAAAAGAACTATTTTTCTAACTTCCATAGGGAAGGAATGAATTCCATATCTGGATAATATTATTCCCAGCTATTTATAACATTATATTTCCAAGATGCTAAGTTATGATCTATGCTAAGACAAATCTTACCATATAAGTCAAAAAACATAATGTCATAAATAGGAGTCTAATAAATACTCAGGATTAAGACTATCAAATATATGATCATCATAGTGATAAATTTAAATACTCTATTTGTAACGGATGATTATTAGAGATACATAATTTATCTAGTCCAGTCCTATATAATCTCATTATATAAAGTACTTCCAATCTAATGTCTCTACATTAATAATCTGGATAATGACGATTTTATTCTAAATGCGATTGGACCCTATTTGTAATATTTAAATAAAGATTCAAAACTTTAATTTATTATTGTGGACTATTTAAATTATTATCTATAAATTTTATCCGTAAGCATATAACACTCATATGCTAAATTTATAGTCACATAAATAAACATGAAATTTTCTCGATGTTTATAAATGTATTCATAGCACATATAAGCAACCAAAATAATAATAAATGTCATTTTATTTATTTTTTAATAATATGTACAATGTCACAGCTTTTAAGGCACCAAACTCAACACCAATGGCTATAATAAAAAGTAAAAAATTATTATAATATAAAATTCAGGCATATTATAATTTTAAACTAACTTGTCAAACATCCTTTAGTATCTTTTTTTTTTTCATTGAAGGAATTATAGAAAACATAAATTTCATGTAAAAGGTTTGTGGGCGTTGTCTTTTCATTTTCTTAACCTTTTTGAAAGAACTGAATAGCGGTTTCTGTTTTTGGACGAACAAATGACACGTGTTTTTTAAAGTGGAAACGCATTGAATGACGTGTGGTTTGTTGAATATTTATGATCGATTTACTTCCTTCACCAACAACTCTGGGCTTTGAGAAAAATAATAATAATCATTTTCTAGTCATGAGACAAAGTGTTGTATCATTTCAACCAATGATAAATGCTAATTACGTCAATAACTTTTCTCATTAGATTCGATAAATGGAAACTTAATTTATGTTGAAGAGAAAAATTGCGGAGCTACCTCTAATTATAAGCTCAAGTGAAATACTAAAAACAAAGAATTGAATTGAACTTTAATTATCATTTATTCTATAAATTCTCAGACATCAGTTTTTTGGGTGTGTATATCAACTTAAATAATTTCTCCCTCTTTTTTTTTTTATAATATCAACTTGTTGATATGTATTCTTTAAATATAAATATCAACTTAGAGTTCCAACTCTTAACATTGTATGGTTTAGTTCAATATCTCTTTAAAATTCTACTATTTTTGTACTGTGTATGAAAATATATTTGTAAAACATTTGTCCCGACTATTTTGGAAAAATCAAAATAAATATGTAAATACATACAGGTTCAGTTCAGCTTACCCATAATTTTTTTCTCTTCAAAATAGTCCCATACTAGAGAAGTTATTCTACCCTTTCTTTTACTATGAACTGGTGGTTCACAAGTTTTATTTTGCTCTTCTTTTTTTTTTTTTTTCATTTTGGCTCTGAGTTAGTTGTATATGTGTTTTTTTTCTTTATTTATTTTTTTTTTGTTTTTTATACAACATAAGCGAGTAAGATTTAGTGAAAAGTGGAAAAAAATTGAAATTTTGTTAGAAAAAAGAGGGAAAAGTGAAATTGTAAGATGTGGATAGGTGAATTTTATACGTGCGTAGAATTTTTTTATTACCAATTAAAAATAATCTATATGAAAAATAATAAAATTCTCTTATAAAAATATTTTATAATGTATATATATGGCTGATTAGTGGGCGATTTGGGTAGTTTGAGAGTGCCAAACTATTAACCAAACCATCCAAAATTATTTTTGCAAAACCATCCAAACCATCCAAAATTAAAATAAAAACCACTAGATCGTTTTGGTTTAGTTTGAGCAATTTATTAGATTTTTTGAACACCTTTGTCTTCAAAGTAATTTTTTACACATAAGTTGTTAGAACTCTTCTCTAATAGAAAAATTACATGCACTGCAACTATGACATCTTCTCTTAACCAGAGATTGTTTAGCCTACTCTAAGGTAAAACCTGTAGTGAACCAGTTCGAAACTTACCCTTATTTCATGCATGAATGTCTCATCAAATTCTGTAAAAAAACATGGCATTTGTCCCACAGCCCACACGCCTCTAGGAATGAATTGTTTGGTTCAGTTTCGTGCTTAGACAATCTAATTCTAAAGGCAATTTTTTTTCTCTAATCCAAAATACAATTAATGCAAGTTCAATTTTGATCATAAAATGTCACGTCCCGAAGTATGAGAGGTGGCATGGTAGATTAATTAAGTTAATTAAATAGAATTTAGTTAAAACATGGGTTAAGAATCAAGGAATTTATTTAATAAAATGTGAAAATTTTAAAATCTTTTTGTAATGAGTAATTATAATATTTAAACAAACAAATACATTAATAAAATAAACTGTAAGAGAATGATAATAGAAAAAAATGGAATGAAATAAGAATGGGTCCCACTGACCCACATCTTGTGCACACACATAGTACTGACAATATTACACTACAACCATAGTCCAAATAAAGAGGAAGAGTTAGAAAATTACATACCTTGATTTATATAATTCAAATACTACTTAGTCCCTCTACTGCCCGTGAGTTCTGTCCATGGACTCCTATTCAAACCCAAGCTGAAATCTACCTAGGGGAAATGTTTTAAAATAAATAAAACATGAGCGAAAGGCTCAGTGAGACTATTTATTTAAAACATTAAAATTTTAAAAAAAATTCATTAATCAAGTAAATATTTAGAAAATGAACTTGAATGAGCAAATAAATTGATAAATAAATAATTAAATAATTAAACAAATGCGTAAATAAGAATCCAATAAAGACTTATCTTACTAAAACAATTTTATAGGTCGATCAGAAAGAATAACATTTTCTTTTCCTAGGCAAACCATATGTAAATCGCTACCGTAGTGGCCCAGTTGGGTTTCAGGACCTGCCCCTAAGGTCGCGCACTATACAACTCGATCTCCGATATGGCATCATGCCCTAATATATGTATATATATATATATACATATCTTTCTATAATTATTAAAATCTCTTCTTACCAAATATAGTCATTTACATTCATTATAAGGTTTATTATGAAAACCACCTCAATCCTACTGCTAATGAAATCAGTTAATAAAAATCCTTTTTCAACCAATCATTGAAAACATTTTTGTTAAAAATTCTCTTTGAGACCAAAATCCTTTGAAAACTAGGTTACCAATGAAGGGGTAGAAGTCTTACCTCGATACTCGTGTCGATGTCCCACACCGTAATCCCAGTCTGCTATACGTTAGCTCCGCAGATCCACGTACAACCTTGAATGGAAACTAGGTCTATTAGTATCTAACGTGAGATATTCTACGTTACTAAATCATCTCATAGTGTCCTAGTATGCCAGTTAAGTTTATAAAATCATTTTATAAAGTAAAATTTCAATCGAAGTTCAAAATGATGAAAATGGATGAAAAATTACAAAATTTTCACCATGCCGGTCGGCGTAGTTCGGCCGACCGAACTGCACAGTTTGGCTTGTCAGAAAGCCAAGTTTGGTCGGCCAAACTTTTTCAAGTTTGGCCTGTCGATGGTATGAATTCGGCCTACCGAACTCATAAATCTGGCCTACCGAACATGAACTTCGGCCTACCGATTTGAAAAAATTTTAGAATTTTTCAAGCACAGGAATTTGGCCTCCCAACTCCAAATCTCCATTTCAACCTGTTTTTCTCAATTCTCAGGCATGGGTAATGATCATAGTTGACAGAAAAACATAATTGATTACTTTTTAATGCTTTAAAACAAGTTTTAAACAAAATTTTTTGAAAAAAATCCAAAAATAGAGAAAAATGGAGAAAAATAAAAAATCTTGATTTAAATCCATTTTTGATGAAACAAAGTTTATATTCTAGTTATTTTAAGTTCCTCTAACCTAGATTGAAGGTTTTCTAAGCTTGAAAAAGCTTAGATTTTAAAATACCAAGAAATTTGAAAAATTGAAAAAGTTTTAAAATTTAGAAAGTAACCTCGAATCAAGTCTTTAAATCGAGTTTGCGGTCATCCAATCGAGTTCCCAAGCTTCCAATCTACTAACCCGAAGCTTGGGATTTATTTTTGCTTCAAAAATTTTGAGAAAGATTGAGAGAGAGTGTGAAATCGAGAGAGAGAAAGAGAGAAGGAGAGTGACGAGAATGAGAGAAAGAGAGAGGGAGAGTGAGGTTTTTATAAAGAAAGGAAGGCAGTTTTCAATACCACGTCTCGTACGTGGTTTTCCAAAGTGGGACGTGTTGGTCATTTGACAAGTTGTTTTGTTTTCAATATTTAAAGTAGAAATTAAAAATAATTAAGAGTGATTAAAAATCATTAAAATAACCAAAAAATCATAAATTTAGAAATCCCACGAAATGATCAAATTAAGTTTAAAATATTCATTATGGCACACTAATCCACTATTTTATATTCTACCTACACTTAATTAATTCCAAGACGTTACAGAAAATTGAGTAAGAAGTTCTTTTGTGATTTTCAAGGTTTGGCTGACAAGTACAAAAAAAGCATAGCTCAACTTGTTCTCCCGTGGGACATTTAGAGAGATGTGGTCGTCATTCCAAAGACATCAAAGATTGCGATGTTGAAAGAGAATATTCAAATTTTTGACTTCGAACTCAATAATGAGGACATGAATCTGGTTAAGAGTCTGGACAGGAAATACCAGACCAATCAACCTGACAAGCATTGGAGAGTATATGAGTATGCATAATGAACATATCTTTCTATATATAATAAGGCTTGATCATAATCTTGGGTGGAATTCAATCCGCCAAACTTCAATTCTTTTCTTGGGAAGCATGGAATTTTTTTTTTGCTCCGGTGTGTTTGTTTACTTTGTATTTTAGTTGTGATATCCAAAAAATTCATTAGCTTAAAACTAGAATTTAATTTAAATTTGAACAATGAACTTTTTTAGCAATTAATATTTTTGTGAAATATGACATATTGTAAATTATTTATAATAAATATTTATGTGCATTATGTGTAATTTTGTTCAATATGGAGTGTTTTAAAATCTACAAATTTTGTAAGCCTTAATACTAAAAAATTTGTAAAATATTCTTACGATAAAATTTATGTCACATTAATTATAATTTTTGTGATATAAATTTATGAAAAATAATTTATTAATAATAGTAAAAAAAATCATGCCATAGTCTAGAACAATATAGAAATTGTCTGTATACTAGTCAGTTAAACTAGTAATGATTTTAATTTCTATTGTCTAACTGGTGCTGGAATACAGTATAAAGAGACACTCACAAGTGAATAGTACATAAGTTTTGCAATATTTTGTTCATTAATTACACCATAATCTTTCATTCCGATGTAAAGATCATTTTCTTCATGGGTGTGCTCACCTACTCCTACAATTATAGATAAACCAAGCTTTGGGAATGTTGTTGATCAATTTTATACTGTAATTATACTAAAAAAGTGCAAACACAAATAATTAATGAACTATTGTGTTGGAATTAGAAAGTATATGTAAAAAGTAAGTATAATTTTAACTGTTAAAAAATATCTCTTTAATTTTATATTGATAGTATAGAAAAAATTGAGAGCAGTATAAATTTAGACTGTGTAAAAAGTAAAGTGGAACCTATTAGGTGACACCCCAAAGGTGAAAAAACTTCCACAACACCCCTTGGAGACCCCTTTTTTTATACAACGAAAGGGGAAATGCCATCACTTTCAAGTGGAGCTCAGGGTGACTCGAACTCTCAACTTATAGTTGAAGACCGGTTTTGCCATATAAGGAGGAGCACTATTTTAATTGCAAATTAGTTCCCAAAGTGTTGTCTCCATCAAATTTTTATGAAAGTTTGCAAAAGAAACCCATTTTCTCCATAGCCAAAACTAGCCACTCTTCTCCTTTTCTCTCAAATATTTGCAAAAATGTAACCTCAAATTCACTTTAGAAGCAATTTCAAGTGTTGTAGAGCAAAGATTGGTAACTTTAGAGCTAAAAATCCAAACTTTTCTTGAGTGTTTTAATGATGCTTTTTGGGTTTTTGAGTGGGTTTTTGATGGATTTTGGTAAGTTCATTGTCATGGAAAGTTAGCAAAGTTCAAAGCCTTAAGTGGAGGATCAAAAGGTTGAATTCCTTTGGATAAACTCTAAACCCTAGCTTTTAAAAAGTTTGTTGTTTTATTAAGTTTTGTGTATGGTTTGCATTAAGAATGGACTTTGGCATATATAACGAACATTGTGATGTGATTAGTTTATGTTATGTGTGGATGATGATGTAGATAAAAAGTTAAAAGTAGGTATGCTTCAAAAAGAGGAAGTGTATCAAACTTTATCAACATAAAAAGTTTAATTAGTTTTCAAAAAATTGGTGTCATTGCTTACACAAATGGCAGAACAATTTAAGGGCATCGCATTTACTGATCAGCCAGTAAAATAAATATATACCACAAGGG
Organism: Artocarpus hirsutus; assembly: GCA_946598075.1. Taxonomy (NCBI): domain Eukaryota; kingdom Viridiplantae; phylum Streptophyta; class Magnoliopsida; order Rosales; family Moraceae; genus Artocarpus; species Artocarpus hirsutus. Next base: position 69,097 of record CAMOHE010046013.1, read on the forward strand.
AAGGTTCAAAGGGTGATGACACCTATTTATCCTATGCACGATCCGATCGTTGAGCTCTATCACCAAAGTCAAACTTCATTGTTCTGTCAATATTTTTCTAACAGAAACATGGATGAACAAAGATACAATGATTAAAGATCCATGTACGAAAAGCAATATGAAAACTCTAATCTCATACTTGGGATTTAAATATCCAATGGCCTAGTCTCCACACATAGATCTAATCTTCTGTTTCAATTATTTTAACCTCCACAGTGTCAAATTCTGAAATTTATAATAAAAGAAAATGCAAACTTTTGCAAACAAAACGTAGGAGAAAGAAAAAGAATAGAAAGGCCAGTACGACAAGTTTAAATATTTGAGCTTTCTAAAAGATCAATTAAAGAGACTTTTTTCTCCCCTTTAATGTTGTAAAGCAAAGCCCCTTCGGCCTTCCTCTTTATCATCAAAGGTGCATGTTCTTTTTCTTTATTTTTAATGTAAAAATGTCAATGATTTTTTTTAAAGGATTATTTATTTTTTGAATTATCATGTTCTGAAAAGTTTAGGGTTGTAAAAGAAAATATTTTATGAAGGGCGCATTCTGCTTGTGTGTGTGTGTGTATACAACAGAAAATGGATCTAAATAAAAGTTCCAAATAGAATATGTATTTTTGGTTGAGTATTGTTTATGTAGAGACAACTGCAACAAATTTGCGGAAAAAAATAAGATTAGTGAGAAAATTAATTGAAAGGTACATATGAGAAAATAATAAACGAGAGCACCAGATTGGAAAAAATATTTTAGTGCTAGTTAGGAAAAATGATGTTTATGAAGATTACTTTAGTATAATATTATTTTAGAGGACTGCAATAAAATAATTAGGACAGTGACAAATATGAGAAATACTATCTTTGAGTGTAGAGAAATAGAATACAACTATCTATTAGAAAATATTGATCAAGAACGTTGTAAGAAAGATGTTTAAGTAGATACATATTTGACAGAAATTATTGTAGTAAGATAATCAGAGAAAATTTATTTCAAGGATCGATTAATTTTAATATAATAATATTTTTAAGTACTGTATAAAAAATTAGTTAGGGTAAATATATAAACAGCAATGGATCCAAGATATGAATTTAACGGAGAACACATTAAGATATTTATAAAAAAAAAAATTTCTATGTCATGTTTATGCAAATTTCATGCAGAGAAAACTAGCTTTCCAAGCTAAAAATAAGGGTATAGTGGACAAAAACAACTAAAAAGAATCTGCTGTTTACTAACAAGTTAAAATAGAAATATAGAAATAATAATTACTTCAAAACTCTTTTAAAGAACCTGACATTTATCATACCTTCAGGCCCAAAAAGATGCTAGAGGTATTAGTATTTAAGGTTTATTCCCCAAATGGTTCATAAAATTTACTCACAATTCTAGTTTAGTTTTTAACCTTCAAAAAGTCCCACATTGATCCTTAGCCTGTTATTTTGTTTTAATTATAGGCTATGAGTTATTTAGATATTAAATATTGAAGACCCTACGAAATTGAGTTATTTTAGTACTTTTCTAGGAGCTTTACAGATTTGTTACTTTCTTGGACTGTAAATTGAAAAAAAAAAACTTTTGAAAAATGCCACAAGTCACTTTTTTTTTTTTAAATTTTACTCGTATATTGATTCGTATGAGTGGTATATAGTATAAAAGGTTTTTGATAATAACAAAAATCAATTTACTGCTCAATAAAGTGGCAATAAGAATAAATATCTCCACTTTTATGCACGCAAAGTTGTTATGTTCATTTCTTCAAAAAAAATTGTAATGTTCTTGAGATTCTTATTTTTATTTTTATTTTAGCTGATTTTATTTTTGCTTAACCTTTTTCATTATTTATTCTATTTTTCTTCAATTGTGTAAGTAAAATAGGTGAAAATAACAAAAATGGTTAATTGGAGCTACAATGAGGTCAAAAAATGAAAAAAAAAAAAAACACACACACACACACAAAGTTAAATGCGTCCAGAACGAGCAACACGCGTTGAAAGATCGTAGGAAAATAACTCGCGATCCAGAGCCGTCTAATGAGCTCTTGATTCACCTCATATGGCGAGTGATTTGCGATTCTCGCTGTTACTGCTCTAGCCAATGGCACGTCACCACGCTGTATGCGCTCAAAAGTGTGCTTGTTCCTGTGCTCCACGACCAAAAAAGCCTATGTGCACCTCTGTGCCTCGTTCAAATGGTTTTCGTTGTGTATCCCCCGATAAGCTGAAAAGCTTCCTCCCTGCCAATTGCCGTGTGAAACTATCCAAATGCTACATCAGACACCCTAATTTGTCTATCCCCTCCTTTTTGTTAGGTCAAATTAGATTTGTAACTTTAAAATAGTAATTCTTATCGCAGAGAAGACAATTTTGCTTCATTAGAGGAGAAAGGTATTTTAATCATCAAATTAGGATTTTAACAGTCTAATATGTGACCGTCCATGCTGCTTCCAATAACAGATTAGATTGTTAAATAATTAATACAATAGCTAAAACACTATGATTCATTGGTGAAAAAAAATTACCATCTCTAACATAAAAATTGCCCACGAAAAGGCCAACCTCCCTTGCATTTTTGGGGGAGAACAATTAGATCTCAATTTGAAGTACAGACCCATGGGAGTTAAGAGCAAAGTAAAGAAAATTAAGAAAAAGAAAGAAAAAAAAGAAAATTAAATTGCTTTTAGTCTTATGATTCATTTTATTTTTGGTTTAGATTTTTATTTTCTACAAAACTAGAGATGCAACAATAGGCCGGCCCGAGCCCGTCCTGCTACAATGAAGGGCCGGGCAGGCACGGCCCGACACTGTTCATGGCACGGCACAGCCCATAAATATTGGTGGGCTGGGCTGGGCCAGTATATGTCGGCCCATCCGGCCCGGTCCATGAAAAATTGTGGGCCGGGCCGGCCCATCGTGGCCCATGTAAGGCCCATATAGGCCCACAATGGGCTAGCCCACCGAAGGTCCATTGTGGGCCAATTTCATATAAATATATATATATATAGATATATTTTTTCATGTTTATTCACGGGTGAACATGGCTGAGTATGGCCTTCTCCAGTAAATCATGTAAGGCCCATTGTAAGTCATGTATTATTACATCAAAAGACTATACATTTAATATATATATTATTTGATACATGTAAGAATTAAATATTATATAATATATATACATGCCATATTCACCCGTGACTGAACATAGCATTAGATTCCCTCATTCACATCACATTGCAATAGGCTTGACAAGCTCCTTTTCTTTTCTTTGCGTTTTTTTAATTTTTTTTCTCGTAGGCATTGTTAGTATGTGTGGAGCATAATTATTACCCTGACGCATATTGCCCCTACGTAGAGGTTGTACGTGGATCGACCTTCACGGTAAGGTCGACGTGGGGGTTAGAAGGGGGGTGGTAAACCCCCCTCCCGGGGGTTGTAGGGGGCGGAGTCTCCTGGGCAAAAATTTTATATGCAAGTTTATTTTACATGACGGTAGTTTGGGTTTTTTACATAAGGCATGCTTTGCTTTTGAGAAGTAAAGCTGAGAATAAGATAGTCTATATGTCATGTATTATCACATCAAAATACTATACATTTAATATATATATTATTTAATATATATAAGAATTAAATATTATATAATTTATACATGCCATATTCACCCGTGAGTGAACATGGCATTAGATTCCCCTATGCAATTATAAAGGGGCATGCCTAACATAGAGGCTCAGAAGGAAGGCCTGCAATGCACAAAGTTAAGACGTTAAGTCTTCAGCGAATTGTCTAATCAAATCAGACTTGAAAGAAAAAAATAAAAAAAATTTAAAAATAAAAAAATAATAAAAAATAAACTTTTTTACCTATAAATAAACGTAGAACATTTACAGAGATACTCATCAACAAACTTCTAAGATCTTATGTATTGTCTTTTTTTTTAGATTACTTATAGTTCTTTAGAAAAGAAAAAAAAACTTGAAGGTGTAATTTATTTCATTTGTTGTTCATTAATTTTGTATTGTTATAAGTTAATTTTATTGTATAATTATTTTATTTAATTTTTATGTTACGTTAATTTATTGTTATTTTTTATTGCAGCTATGGCATCATCACATAGAGGTAGAGCCAATGTTTCACATTTGGTGATCAACAAAGAAGAACAATTTAATGATCCACCGGAAGAAGTTGGAGTTGACTTACTATCTCAAGTTGATGGCTCCTCTGAAGTCACTCGTAAGGGCAAAAGAAAAATTCAACGAACTTCACCAGTGTGGAGTTACTTTGATCTAGTGACATGTACAAATGAGAATGGTATAATAAAAGAGCGTGTAATTTGCAAAGTATGTAAACAAGACTATATAGGTAAATCCTCCTATGGCACTGGTCACTTAGAGAGGCATCGCAAAAAATGCGAAGCTAAGCATGGTGTAGGTGGTGTTGATTGCCGTCAACAAACACTTTAATTTAGCCCTGATGGTAGTGTTACCAATTGGTCATATGACCAACAAAGAGCTAGAGAATGGCATGCTAGATATTTGGCTAGTGCTCAACAACCAATTAGTCTTGCTGATGATCAAGCCTTTGAGGAGTACATTCAAAATGCTTATAATCCACAATATAGGCGTGTTTCAAGAACTACCACAAGAGCTGACACCATGAAAGTTTTTCATTCAATGAGGGAAAAGTTAGTAACTGAATTTAGTTCATTCACTGCATCTGTTGCATGCATATCTGATTTGTGGGAAGGTCATACCAAAACTAGTTATATCTGTGTAATTGCACATTATGTAGATAAAGATTAGTCTTTTCAAAAAAGGTTAATTGCTTTTTGACCAATGCCTTATCCACATGATGCCAAGGCCATTCATGATATTATTATGGAAGTTTTTGATTTTTATGGCATTAAAGAAAGGTTTTGAGCATCACATTTGATAATGCATCTGCTAATACTTCTGCTATTAACCTTTTCAAAACAACATTGAGACCACAACATGGTGAAACACTTTTTCACCAAAGATGTGCTTGTCATATTATTAAATTGTGTGTTCAAGATAGCATGAAATTTTTTCAAGGTTATTTAGAAAGTATTCGAACGGCCTTGGGTTACATAGCAAGTTCTGGCTCTCGAATTGAAGAGTTTGCTAAACTTTGCAAGAGAGCAAGCATGAAACCCAAAAAACTTCCACCTGACATAGGACACCAATGGAATTCAACATATTTGATGCTGAACGCATGCCTACCTGTCACTCCCCGGAGTACGAGAGGTGACATGGTGGATTAATTAAGTTAATTAAACATAGATTTAGTTAAAAATTAGGTTTTAGAATAATTTCTATTAGTAAAAATGTGATAATTTTAAAATCGTTTATTCAAAACGAGCACTTATGATATTCGAACAAATAAAATAATAAAATAAAATAAGCGTTAATGAAAACAATAAAAATGTAGGTTGAGGCGAGAATAGGTCCCACTGGCCCACATCTTGTGCACACACACAGTACTGACAATATGACAATACAACTACAGTCCAGAGTAAAAGAAAAAGTTAAGATCTTACATGCCTTGAATTGTTATAATACAACCTACCCAAATCTTCTGCTGATCGTAAATCTAGTCAGCGGACTCTTCTTCGATCCTAAGCTGATATCCACCTATGGGGTAAGATTTTAAAACAAATAAAACGTGAACGAAAGGCTCAGTAGGACTATAATTTTGAAAATATTTAACTTTAAAAGAAACTTTATTAATCAAATAAATATATAGAAAAGGACCAGAAGAAACAAATAAATAGATGAAAACTTAATAAAAGATTTCCTTACCAAAAATAAATTAAATAAGTCAACCAGAAAGAATATCATTTTCTTTTCCTGGGCAAACCATATGTAAGTCACCATCGTAGTGGTCCAGTTGGGTTTCGAGACCTACCCCCAAGGTCGTGCAATACACGACCCGATCTTTGATTTGACGTGATGCCCTAAAATATATATATATATATATATCTTTTCATAATTATTAAAATCTCGTTTTACCAAATATGATCATTCACATTTATTATGAGATTTATTATGAAAGCACCTCGATCTATCGTTTTAGAAAACAATTAATAAAATCCTTTTTCAATCAACCATTAAAAACATTTTTTTTGTTAAAATTTCATTTGAGGCCAAAACATTTAAAAATGGCTACCAAAGAAGGGGTAGAACTCCTACCTCAATACTCATGTCGGTGTTCCACACCGTAATCTCGGTTCACTATACGTTAGCTCCGTGGATCCACGCACAACCTTAAACGAAAACTAAGTCTAATAGTATCTAACCCGAGACATCCTAAGTTATTAAATCATCTCATGGTGTCCTAGTTTGCCATTTAGGTTTATGAAATCATTTTATAAAGTTGGAATTTTAATCAGGGTTCAAAATAGTGAAAACGGGTGAAAAATTATAAAATTTCTTCATGTCCGGTCAGCCTGCCGATCACCCTGGTTCGGCCAGCCGAACTACACAGTTCGGCTTGCCGAAAAGCCATGTCTGGTTGGCCGAACTTTTCCAGGTTTGGCCTACCGGTCGGATGAATCCGACCTGCCGAACATATGAATCCGGCCTGCCGAACATGAAGTTCAGCCTGCCGATCTGGAAAAATTCTAGAATTTTCCAAGCACGGGTCTCGGCCTCCCCGAGCCCAAATCTTCAATTTCAACCTGTTTTCTCAATTCTCAGGCATGGGTAACGATCATAATCAATAGAAAAACATAATAGATTACCTTTTAATGCATTAAAACAAGTTTTAAACAAATTTTTTTTGAAAAATCCAAAAATGAGAAAAATTGGAGAAAAATGAAAAATCTTGATTTAAATCCTTTTTGATGAAACAAAGTTTGTATTCTAGCTAATCTAAGTTCATATAACCTAGATTGAAAGATGTCTAGGCTTAGTAAAGCTTAGATTTCAAAATGCAAGAAAATTAAAAAATTGAAAAAGTTTTGAAATTTTGAAAACTAACCTTGAATTAAGATTTGATTCGAGTTTGTGGTTGCTCAATCGCGTTCCCGAGCCTCCAATCCACAATCCCGAAGCTTGAAATCAAATTTTGTTTGAAAATTTTTGAGGGAGAATGTGAGAGATAGAGTGAAACCAAGAGAGAGGAAGAGAGAGAGGAAGGAGATGAGCGAGAGAGGAGAGAGAGAAAAATGAGTGAGAGAGAGAGAGAGGTTAAATAAATAGAGGAAGAGAGAGAAAATTAGTTGCACAAAACTGTGTGCAATAATACACTGTTTTCAAATAAAAGCTACTTGATATTTAATAAATCATTTTATTAAAAATCTGAAATAACAATGGAAATTAATTAAGAATAATTAAAATTTATTAAAAGAATAAAACAACAAAAATTTAGAAATTCCACAAAATGATCAAATTAAGTTTAAAGTAATCATTATGGCACACTAATCTATTATTTTACATTCTAATAACATCTAAGTAACTTCGGGGTGTTACAACTCTCTACCCTTAAAAGAAATTTCATCCTCGAAATTTACAAATCGATTAAAAAACAAAACAAATGCAGATACAACTCCCGCATACTCGACTCTAATTCCCAAGTGGCTTCATCAACCCCGTGATGCTGCCACACGACCTTAACTAAGAGATCTCACAACGGCGTAAGCTAATCACTTTACGATCGATGATTTGGATCAGCACTTCTTCACACGTCGTGTCTTCCTAAATCTATACGTCTTGGAACGAAACGATCTTATCCTGCTCAGGTGGACACTTCCAAAGCATCGACACATGAAATACGTCGTGAACATGCAAAAGTTTCAGGGGAAGGTTGAGTCGATAAGCAACCACACCCCATGCGTTGAGTAATTTTGAACGGTCCAATATATCTTGGCACGAGTTTTCCTTTACTCCGAATCGTGAAATGCCTTTGCGAGGAGATACCTTCAAGAGCACAAAGTCTCCAACCTCGAATTCCAAGGGTCGACGTCTTCTATCTGCGTAACTCTTCTATCGACTCTGAGCTGCTCTCAGTCGATCTTGAATCACGACGATCTTTTCGTTGTTATTGCGAATCTCATTCGGTCCAAGAATAACTCTATCTCCCGGTTCGGCCCAACACACTGGCGATCGACACAGTCGTCCATATAATACTTCGAACGGTGCCATACCAATACTCGATTGATAGCTATTGTTATATGCGAACTCCACCAGATGCAAGTACTTCTTCCAGTTCCTGTCGAAGTCTAATGCATAAGCACGTAACATGTCTTTGAGGATCTGGATAACCCTCTCATATTGCCCATCGGTCTGAGGATGAAATGCCGTGCTGAAGTTCAAATCTGTACCCATGGCCTCCTGAAAGCTCCTCCAATACTTGGCAATAAACCTGGTATCCCTATCTAATGTGATGGATAAAGGAACTCCATGCAATCTTACTATGTTCTACAAATACAATTCCCCAAGAATCCTCCTCGAACATGTCGATCTGAACGAAATGAAATGAGCTGACTTCGTCAATCTGTCGACCACGATCCAAATCGCATCGTGCCGTTGTTCTGTTCTTGGCAATCCAGTAAGAAAATCCATTGCATGTGTTCCCATTTCCACCTTGGAATAGGAAGTGGTTGAAATTGACCTGCTGGCTTCTGATGCTCAGCTTTTACCTGAAGACAAGTCATACACTTGGCCACATATTCTCGAACATCCTTCTTTATACCTCTCCACCAATAGTGCCTCTTCAAGACACGATACATCTTCATGCTTCCTGGATGAATGGCGAACTGAGTCCTATGAGCTTCGTCACTTCTGTAATTGTTGGAACTGCTAGACGCCCCCTGAAGTACAATGATCCATCCGCATGTATCCTCCATTCTTTGAACCGCTCTCCGTTCTGAATTCGCGTCTAGATTCTTTGAAGATGATGGTCCTGCCACTGGTTCTGCTTTACCATCTGAACAAGAGCTGGGGTCATTTTCATGTGGTACACCGAAATGCGATCGTAGTCTTCATGATATTGTAGCCCAAACTCACTTACTGTCGCATCTCTTCTCCAATCTTCAAGAGCCAAACATGCAAGTATCCCTGAAGACTTTTGGCTAAGCGCATCTACAATGACATTAGCTTTCCCGGGATGATACTGCAACATGAAATCGTAATCCTCCATGTATTCCATCCATCTTCGCTGCCGCAAGTTCAAATCCCTTTGAGTAAACAAATACTTCAAACTCTTGTAGTCAGAGAAAACCTGAAATGTCGCTCCATACAAATAACATCTCTAGATCTTTAGCGCATGAATCACTGCTGCAAGCTCCAAATCATGTGTAGGGTAATTCTGCTCGTGAGGTCGTAACTGTCTCGATCCATATGCTACTACACGTCCATGCTGCATCAACACACACCCAAGTCTGCATCTAGAAGCATCTGCCTCATATGGCTCGTCACTGCTGGGAATGATCAATACTGGGGCTGAGGTCAATCGATTCTTCAATTCTTGAAAAGCAAACTCACATTCTTCGTTCCACTCGAATCTGACATTCTTCCTAATCAATCTTGTCAACAGTGCTGCTACCTTCGAGAAGTCCTTCACAAATTTCCTATAGTATCCTGTAAGTCCCAAGAAGCTGCGGATCTCTGCCACATTCCTCGGTCATTCCCAATCCACTATTGCTCCTATCTTAGACGGATCCACCAAAATACGATGCTCGGAGATGACATGATCTAGAAATTTGACATCTGTTAACCAGAATTCACACTTTTCCTTCTTGGCATACAACTGATGTTCTCGTAGAGTTTGAAGCACAATCCTGAGACGTTGCTCTTGCTCCTCCCAAGACTTAGAATAAACCAAGATGTCATCGATGAACACGATCACAAATTGGTCCAAGTAAGGCTTGAATATCCTATTCATCAAATCCATGAAGGCTGCCGAAGCGTTCGTTAATCCAAACGACATCACTAGAAATTCAAAATGTACATACCGAGTCCTGAAAGTTGTCTTAGGAATGTGCTTTTCCTTAATCCTAAGTTGATGATATCCTGATCTCAAGTCTATCTTCAAGAAGTACCGCGAGCCTCCCAACTGATCAAACAACTCATCGATCTTGGGCAGAGGATACTTGTTCTTTACTGTGACCCGATTCAATTGTCGATAATCTATACATAACCTAAGAGTTCCATCATGCTTCTTTGCAAACAGCACCGGTGCTGCCCACGATGATGTGCTATTCCAGATGTATCCCTTATCAGCAAGTTCCTAGAGCTGCTTCTTGAGTTCTTTCATTTCAAAGGTGCTATAGAATTCGATGCTATTTCTGGAAACAATTCAACACCAAACTCGATTTTCCGATGCGATGGTAATCCTGGTAGCTCATTGGGGAAGACATCTTCAAATTCGTCTGCTATTGGAATCACTGCACATCCTCTCGAAACACTAGGCTCTCCTTCTAGATTCATGAGAAAGGCATAGCAAGCCGCGCTCTTCCGCCCTCCGAGACACGCTCTTACAAGATGCTCACTCATCAATCGATCACCACCACCCTGGTAAGCGATCACCGTCCCCTTATCAGATACTAGGGTTACTTTCTTAAGTTGGCAGTCCACTATTGCACTATATCTAGATAACTAATCCATCCCTAGGATTACATCATATGATCTCATGGGGATTACAATCAAATCACTTTTCAAAATCTCATCCCCGATCTTTCTTTTACAAGCTTTACAAATACTATTCACACACACTCACCCCAAGGGTGAAGCTATAACTAAGGGTTCATCAAATTCTTTTATTTCTAATCCCAAGGCATGTACAAAAGAGCTTGAAATGAGAGAATGAGTGGTACCAGTATCAAATAACACGTGTGCTAAAGATTGAGAAACCTTAAGCGTACCATCGACAACCGCGTTATTGGTCTAGACATCTGAACTCCCTGATGTCATCATATGAACATGTACTAGAGCTTTCCCTTCTCCTCTACCAACACTACTGGATCCTGGGTTAACTGGTCGATACTGCTGTGATGATGGCGACTGCACATTGGCTGTACTCGGCGCTCGATACTGAGGGATGTTACATTGAAAGTTCTGCGGTTGGTGTCCTTGTGCTGAATATGGCAGTCGCTGAGGAGAGAACTGATTGAATGGAAGCTGAGCATATTGCTGAGGCTAAGGTAGAGTCTGAAGCTGAGGCTGACGACTAGCTCCTTCTCCGGTCTGGAATCCTAAGCGAGCACTCCTGATCGAGCAATTCCTCTTGATGTGTCATGGCTGCTGGCAATAGTGGCAATGGAAGCTGTAGGGGTTGCTGCGCCCGCTGCTGGATGAACTACTGCTGCCGTTGTTTGTGCCACCTTGTTTGTTCTTTCTTGGAGTTGGTCGACTACTGATGCTCCTCCTGCCGCTCCTCTGTGGTCCTCTTGACGTCTGGCTCGATTCTCACAATACTGCACGTAATCACTCTTCACTGTTATTGTTGATGACACAAGCTCTCCAAAGTTCCTGAGTCGTAAAGCAACTATCTGTCGTCGAATAGGGGCTTTGAATCCATCCTGGAATTTGATGCACTTCTCATGCTCCGATGCCACTGTAGATGGAGCAAACTTGGCCAATTCATTGAACTTTGCTTCAAATTCCCGAACTGACATATCACCCTGCTGCAACCTATAGAATTCTACCTCCTTTTGATCCCTGTATCCTTGCGAAAAGTAGCGATCGTAAAACAGCTCCTCGAATCTATCCCAACTGATGTTACCATTATTCTCCAGGCATTTAGCTTGCTTCCACCAAGTATTAGCACCACCCTCGAACTTATACGCTGCGAACTCCACGCGATACTCTGCTGGCACGCCAAGGGTATTCAGATGCTTCACGATCAAATCTAACCAATATTCTGCTATCTGCAGGTCCCCATTTTCAGCAAAGGTCGGTACAGACGCACGTCAAAATTTCTTAAAATACGAATGTCGGCGACTAGCCTCGGAATCATCAGGTCTTGCCTTAGCTGCCATTTATCATAATGCAGCAAACATAGCCCTTATCATGCCCTCATCATTTCCGAACTCGGCATCAGCTGTCGAGCCATGTCTAGGTGCCATTCTCTCACTTCTGAAAACAAAATTTGGACTGTCAGTGGTATTTCATTGTCGTACCTATGTGTGCACATTTCCCAAGGTTCAAAATCTTGGGTTTTGATACCATTCTGTCACGCCCTGGAGTACGGGAGGTGACGTGTTAATTAAGTTAATTAAACATAGATTTAGTTAAAAATTGGGTTTTAGAATAATTTTTATTAGTAAAAATGTGATAATTTTAAAATCGTTTATTCAAAACAAGTAGTTATGATATTCAAACAAATAAAATAATAAAATAAAATAAGCGTTAAGGAAAACAATAAAAATGTAGGTTAAGGAGAGAATGGTTCCCACTGGCCCACATCTTATGCACACACACAGTACTGACAATATTACAAAACAACTACAGTCCAGAGTAAAAGAAAAAGTTAAGATCTTACATGCCTTGAATTGTTATAATACAACCTATCTAAATCTTCTATTGATTGCAAGTTCGGTCAGCGGACTCTTCTTCGATCCTAAGTTGATATCCACTTATGGGGTAAGATTTTAAAACAAATAAAACGTGAACGAAAGTCTCAGTTGAACTATAATTTTGAAAATATTTAACTTTAAAAGAAACTTCATTAATTAAATAAATATATAGAAAAGGACTAGAACAAACAAATAAATAGATGAAAATTTAATAAAAGCTTTTCTTACCAAAAATAAATTAAATAAGTCGACCAGAAAGAATATCATTTTCTTTTCCTGGGCAAACCATATGTAAATTACCACTGTAGTGGCCCAGCTGGGTTTATGGACCTACCCCCAAGGTCGCGCAATACACGGCCTGATCTTTGATATGGCGTCATGCCCCAAAATATATATATATATATATGCATATATATATATATATATCTTTTCATAATTATTAAAATCTTGTTTTACCAAATATGATCATTCACATTTATTATGAGGTTTATTATGAAAGCACCTCTATCTATCGTTTTAGAAAACAGTTAATAAAATCCTTTTTCAATCAACCATTAAAAACATTTTTTTTGTTAAAATTTCATTTGAGGCCAAAACATTTAAAACTGGCTACCAAAGAATGGGTAGAAGTCCTACCTCAATACTCGTGTCGGTGTTCCACACCGTAATCCCGATCTGCTATACGTTAGCTCCGTAGATCCATGCACAACCTTAAACGAAAACTAGGTCTATTAGTATCTAACCTGAGACATCCTAGGTTATTAAATCATCTCATGGTGTCCTAGTGTACCATTTAGGTTTATGAAATCATTTTATAAAGTTGAAATTTTAATCAAGGTTCAAAATAGTAAAAACGGCTGAAAAATCACAAAATTTCTTCATGCTCGATCGGCTTGCCGGTCACCCTGGTTCGGCCGGTCGAACTGCACAATTCAGTGTGACGGAAAGCTAAGTCCGATCGGCCAAACTTTCCCAGGTTCGGCCTGCTAGTCGGATGAATCTGGCCTGCCGAACATATGAATCTGGCCTGCCGAACATGAAGTTCAGCCTACTGATCTAGAAAAATTCTAGAATTTTTCAAGCACGGGTCTCGGCCTCCCCGAGCCCATTCAATTTCAACCTATTTTCTCAATTCTCAGGCATAGGTAATGATCATAATCAATATAAAAACATAATAGATTACCTTTTAATGCATTAAAACAAGTTTTAAACAAATTTTTTTTGAAAAATCCGAAAATGAGAAAAATTGGAGAAAAATAAAAAATCTTGATTTAAATCCGTTTTTGATGAAACAAAGTTTGTATTCTAGCTAATCTAAGTTCATCTAACCTAGATTGAAAGATTTCTAGGCTTAGAAAAGCTTAGATTTCAAAATGCAAGAAAATTGAAAAATTGAAAAAGTTTTGAAATTTTGAAAACTAACCTTGAATTACCCTTTGATTTGAGTTTGTGGTTGCTCAATTGCGTTTCCGAGCCTCCAATCCATAATCCCGAAGCTTGAAATCAAATTTTGTTTCAAAATTTTTGAGAGAGAATGTGAGAGACAGAGTGAAACAGAGAGAGAGGAAGAGAGAGAGCGAGAGAGATGAGCGAGAGAGGAGAGAGAGAGTGAGGTGAAATAAATAAAGGAAGAGAAAGAAAATTAGTTGCACAAAACCATGTGCAACAACACACTGTTTTCAAATAAAAGATACTTGGTATTTAACAAATCATTTTATTAAAAATCTAAAATAACAATTGAAATTAATTAAGAATAATTAAAATTTATTAAAAGAATAAAACAACAAAAATTTAGAAATTCCACAAAATGATCAAATTAAGTTTAAAGTAATCATTATGGTACACTAATCTACTATTTTATATTCTAATAACATCTAATTAACTTCAGGGTGTTACACTACCATACAAAGAGGTCGTGACCGCGTATTACAACTTGAAGAATCCAACTGAGCCGCTTCAAGAATTTGATTGGCAAATTGCTTCATGCTTCTACAATTTATTAAAGGTTTTTTACGAAGCCACTCTCCAACTCTCAGGTGTGTACTATCCCACCTCTCCTCATGCATTACATAAATTGTACGACATTACTGCAACCTTCGGTATGCATAGAGATTTTGACATGTTTAGGGAATCTATTGAGTTCATGGAACAAAAATTCAAAAAATATTGGGAACGTGTTCCATCTTTGTATTGCATAGCCGCTGTAGTGGATCTAAGAGTTAAATTAGCTAGTGTTGAATATTTGCTTAAGGGTATAGGGGAAATATTAAGGGTGCATTCTGACATCATAACCATTCAAAATGTGCAAGCAAAAGTTAACAACATATTTACTGCATATAATGAAAATTATGGAGGAGGCCAAACTATATTCCCTGCACCTTTAGCAAATACTACATCTATACCACATGTTTCTTCATGGGCAAGTATGATTAGCTACATCAGATTTGGTTTCGGTGCATCATCTACATCTTCAATATGCAGTGAATTGGAAAACTATCTGAAAACAAATTTTGCAGCATTCATTTTCAATGAGCAAGGTGGTGGTCATGATTTCAATAAGTTTGATCTTTTGTCATTTTAGAGATCACAGTCAAGAACTTTTCCTGTGCCTCTAAAATGGCTCGTGATATACTAACCATACCAGTGTCCACAGTTGCAAGTGAACAAGTATTTAGTTGCAGTGGTAGAGTACTTGATGAACGACATGCACGTATGAATGACGATATTCTGGAAGCAGTAATGTGCATCAAAGATTGGGAGGATGCTTGCAGAAGAAGCCAAGAAGTTCAAGATGATTGGGTTGATGACTTTGAAAATTTGGACATTTCTGACACTCCCATGGGAGTAATACATTGTAATTAATTATGAACAATATTTTTTTTGCTTTTTTTGTTTTTTTTTTTTTGTTTTTAGTAATTTTGTAAACATCTTATGTATAATTATCCCGATTGTGCTCTTTTTTCCTTACCAAGGTTTTGTCCCATTGGGTTTTTCTTGGAAAGGTTTTTAATGAGGCAATCGTAAATAAAATATCTCTTTTTATATTTCTCTTGACTATTCAAACTTTTATATTTGTTAACTTGTTTAAAATTCAAAAATAAAAATTAAAAATTAAAAATTACACATCTAGATAAGTTGACCCATTTAAACCCATGATGAGCCAAGATAGGTCGGCTCATTTAAACCCATGATGGGCCGGCCCATTTAAGGCCCACGGCACGGCCCATGTAAAATTGGCCTGTGGGCGAGGCCGGGCCAAGATAGTTTTAATATGGGCCGACCCAGCCCGGCCCACAAAATTCGGCCCGACCTGTGGCCCTTGTGGGCCTAAAGAGAACGGGCCGGGCCTACCCGTTCTTACATCACTAACTTACTTTACTAGGTATCAATAATGCCTGCATACTAATAAGCTCCAAATTCCACTTGGTACATTACTAGTGCTCCATGGGTATCCAAATGCTTTACTTACTGAGTCTAATTGAGATTCAGTCACTTGCGACTCCATCAAAAGTTAGGGTAGACGCACGCCTAAGCTCCTTAAAGTTTTCATGCCGGTGACTTGCCTTCAAATTGCCAGGTATAACTCTTGCTACCATTCACCAAAAAGTGACAATGTAGCCCCTATCACACTCCTCTCTTTCATGAGACTCGCGTTAGTCACAACTAGATCACGCCTAGGTGCCATTCTCCTAATTCTAAAAACAAAATTGGACTGCTAGAGGCTTTTCACTATTGTACATATATGTGCATAATTCCTAAGGTTTATAACCTTGAGCTCTGATACCATTCTGTCACACCCCAAAGTACGGATAGTGACGTGGAGGATTTATTTAGTTAATTAAACTAAATCTGTGATTAAAATCACCAATTAAATGGTTTGGGTTGTTTTGAAAAACGTGATAATTTTTAAAAACATTCTAAACATTTATCGTTATCTTAAAACAATGAAACATAAAATAAAATATTAGAGATAATTAAACATAAGCCGGGCCCCACCAAACCCACATTAGTGTACATATATGGTATCAACAATAAAATAATACATCACAGTCTAATAAGAAAGGTATATATTAAAATTATACATGTCTTGAATTAAATAAAGCAAGAACCTAAAATAGTACTTCTACGACTCACTTGTTGCCCTGTTGCCTCCTTGTCTGTCCTAAGCTACAATCCATATAAGAAAGAGGCGTTTTAAAAAGATAAAGAAAATGTAAGCGAAAGGCTCAGTAGGACTATGGTTTAGAGAACATAAGTTTTAAACAAAAATTTTCATATTTAAAGATAATTTATAAAAATTCAAAAGGATTGATAGAACATATTTAATTCATTCTTGCCATTTTAAAACACTATTCATACAGAATTTTCTCTATCAATTAGTTTGTTGGCAAAGCTATAATATCAACACTGTAGTGGCCTAGCTGGTTTTCAGGACCTGCTCCTAAGGTCGCACTCTACACAACTTGATCTCTAAATATGGCATCATGCCTTTATGTGTATTTACTATTATTGTTCAAATCCCATATTACTGAGTATTCTTAACTACATTCATTATTTGATTCATTATGAACATTCACTCCTAGACAAGTGATAATAAACACAAAGAAAATCTATTCTTAAATCATTCATTAAAATCAATTTGAAAGGAATCCTTTGATAAGAAATCTTTTTGTGGCCAATGGCCCCCTTTGAAAATAATTAAAGCATTTGTCATTTATTGAAATCAATTTGAAAGAACCTTTAAGGCCAAAACCATTTTTTTTTAAACTTGGCTACCAAAGAAAAGGGGTAGAAGTCCTACATTGATATCCTATATTGTGACTTAGCATCGTAGTCCTGACCTGCTATATGTTAGCTCTATAGAACCACGAACGACCTAAATGTAAACTAAGTTCATCAATGTCCAGCTTTGGTCATTCTACATTACTAAGCTATTTCATGGTGTTTTAGTGTGCCACTGAAGTTCATAAAGTCATTTTATAAAGCTAAAAGCTTCATCTAGATTTAAAACAATAAAAACGGGCAAAAAATGGTCATTTCTCATAAACTTTAGTTGGCCTACCGAATTGTCTCTACCGGCCTACCAAACTACATAGTTCGGCCTACCTCCCGTACAGAGCCGGCCTACCAAACCTTCCTAGGTTTGGCCTATCGATGATATGAATCCGGCCTATCGAACTCATGAATCTGGCTTGCCAATAATCAAGATCGGCCTACCAAACTAGAAAATTCCAAAAAGTTTCAAATTTCTTGTCTCGACCTCCCGAGCTTAAAATCTCATTCTAAACCTATTTTCTCAATTTCCAGAATTAGAAGACATTCATAAATGATAGAAAAACATAATATAATATATTTAAATAAGTTTAAACAAGATTTTCATAGAAAATCTCATAGGAATCCGAAAATGGGAACAATAGAAAAAATGTGATTCAATCCATTTTTCGTGAAATCAAGCCTAGATTCGAGTTGTTTTGAGTTTCATTAACTTAGATTAAAGGTTTCCTAAGCCATAGAAACTCAGATTACAACATTTTAAAGAAATTGAAAAAATTAGAAAAAGTTTTGAAAATTTAAAAAATAACAAACTAACCTCAAATCCAAGCTTGAAATCAAGTTTATGGAGGCTCAATCTTGCTCCTTAGCTTCTAATCCAGCTGATGATCTAAGCTTGAGCTCAATTTTGAATCAAAATTTGAGAGGGAAAGAGAGAGGGTGATAGGTAGAGAAAGAGAAGAGAGAGAGTGTGAGAGAGAGTGAGTGAGGGAAGGAGAGGGAGAGGAAATAAATAGAGGAGGAGAGTAGCTTTTGAAAAGTGAAAACCATGTTCCAACATGGTTTTTTTTTTTTTTCAAAAAGGAACATATTGAACATTTGACAATTTATTTTGTTCCAAAAATTCAAAATAACAATTGAAATAATAAAAAGTGATTAAAAATGATTAAAAGTAATACTAATTTTGAAAATATTACAAAATAGTTAAATGAAGTTCAAACTTGCATTATGGCACACTAATTTACCATTTTCCCTCTAATTACATTGAATTAAAAATCAGAGTGATACAAGTTTAAATAGAAATTTAATTTTTTTTTATGGTTTATAGTTTAAATAGTTTAAATAAAAATTTAAATTTTTATAGAAGGAAATATGAGAAATAATTTGAATTGCTATTAAAACTTCAAAACAAATAGTTCATTAATATGTTTGTGCCAAGGGTCACGGTTGAGCCATTGATATTTGTGTTCATTCTTTCTAGTTCTAGGATCAGTCACTCAGGCTTAAACAAACACAGCAAAACTGAAGCATCTAAATCAAATAATTATGCCTCATGCAACTGATTTCTTCTTTGAATTTAAATCCATCAAACTTGATAAAACTATTTGATTTTATGCAACATGGTAGAATAAACATTAGAAGAAAAAGACTAATATGCCTTCTTTTTTAGATTAGAGCTTTTTTTTTCCCCTTTATCTCCCTCACTTTCCACATTTTCTTGCTTCCCTATTTTTTCTTTCTTCTCTCCAACTACCCCCTAGCTCTCCTCCTTTGTCCGATTGTTCACAATGTGGACAAAAACAACTACACGATGAGAACGGAGTAGCCATAGCTGACATTGGGAGCCATGTGACGTGCATGGAGCAGTCATGGCCGACTTTGGGAGCCACAAGACAAGCATGGAATGAGCACAGACCAGCCATGGCCTACTTTGGTCGTTCGCATGTCCATGATCTTTGCCACGACGATGTGGCCGTCGCCATGTAGGAGATCAAATGTATAGATTTGCAACAACAACTCCTCCTGCAGTAGATCTAGTGCCACTATCGGCCTCACATTCCTACGATAGATTTCGCACTCTTCTTGCAATAGATTTGACACCACAGTCGGTAGATTCGATGCTCGTCACTTTTCTCCCACAAAAATTCCTTCGTTTAGATCTTGTAATTTGGAAGAATCTTTGCCTTCTTTGATTTTTTGTGCACTAACAAATAATTTCAATAATTTAGAAAATTTTCTCCATATTTTTTATGTATTTTGTTGTGGCGGCCGTAAAAAATGGTGGTTCTAGTGATGATGGTAATTGTGGTGGAGACAATGTACTAATTAGGATTGTTGGAAAACGATTATGTAGTGGTATTTTAAAATTTTTTAAATTAGAGTATTTTTCAAAATACAAGTTTGACATGCTATATACGTAAATTAATCACAAATTTTACTAACCTCTTGAATGTCAAAGAGCACCTGCAATTTGTGAAGAGAAGAATGTTCTAAAGAGCCTCAACCAATTAGTCTTCTTTGCTATTCTCTATCCACGATCGAAGTGTGAGTGGGCATACGTCGTATAGCTTTCCTCTAGTGACTCTTCTTCAAGCCAATTGAGAAGACCTAAAGCTAAGGTTTTTTGTTATGAACAATAGCCTTGAAGGAGTTTCAGAGTTTCTCATAGTAGAGTACTCACTCTAAATTCTCAACTGATCTAAATAACTAAGAAACCTATTTATAGAGGTTGGACCTGGGGTTAATCATTATTAGATAAGGCCTCAAAAATTTGAATTTGGATCAACTTATGATCAAAATCGTGTCTAAAACGTGTAATTAGTTAATTGTTAGATCGGTAACCCAAACTTATCCATCGACTTGTCAAACTTACTACATCGATAGGTCAAACAAACAAATCAGCCTGCCAAACTTGCGGCAATATGATCCTTGCGAATATTTTATTTTCCATTCGAGATTCTTTAGATAAAGCCTTCGTTTTAATTCAAATAACCCTATCGAGAAATTATTTAATGAAAATAGTCATATTTAGATAATCTCATAGAAAATAAATATTATCTCAATAATTCAACAAGTTTTTCTTGAATTAATTCACAAAATTAATTCAATCGATATATAGACATGAATTATCTGATTCTATAGAATTTTAGCCAATCTAATAATTTAACATAAGTCACCAATTTGTTAGAAAAGCACGCCATATTGTTATAGGATTTATTATGAGCTAGCGAAGGGGACCTAATGGATCTATATAGTTCAAGCTCCCATAATTATAAAATACAATATCCCAAATATATTAATTATCAACTCTAATGCTATTCTACTAAAAGCTTAGAGCTGCACTCTAGAACTATATAAAATTACGAAGCTCTAAATAAGCTAAATGTCTATGACATATCATAGTGTGTCATATCCCCATAAGATATTCATAATCAGCTTAAGAATAAATTTCATTTTACCTTCTTAATTATTTTTATCTTACGTTCTGTTATCTCACCATTAAAAAACTTACTATCCAAAGATAGTATACCATTCGATTACACCTATGCATCCAAATAGTTGAGTGCACCAGTCTTCCAATTACAGGATAACGCATATAAGAGAATATCATTAACTCTACAAAAAGAGCTATGGATTCCAAATCTATGAATAACAGACCTATGCTATCAAGAGTCGGGTCTTCAACGTATCGGTATGCGTACTATCATAACGTCAAGATGTCATCTTTTAGTACATTAAAAGACATAAGTCAAGATGATAGGCCTATTAGTCATTTCAACATTAAGACACAACATATATGATTGTCTAAAGTGAATTGATTTGCATAGACAGAATTATTAATCCAAATTAATTCAACCTTATGTCCTAATCCAAAACATCGTCACTTACGACAATGTACCAATGTTTTTACATGCAGAGTCCCACTTTGATGGTCAAAATAAACCATCTTCTGTTAAGGATGTAAACAACATAACAATCTAGCATGAATAAAGCGCCTAGCTTTATTCCATCGATTGCAGATCTTATGATTTAGACTATCACTTTTAAGATTCATGTCTTCTGCATAATCTATCCATCATATACATGATTCTTAAAGGTTTAGACCGGCAATCTTAGACTTTTGTTTGCTTATCATACACTCACAGATATGAATGAAAAAGGACAAAATTTCATATATGAACAATAAATAAACCTTTATTGATAAAATGTCTCCAAAAACATATTACAACATTTTACTCCTTAGGGCATCATGTCTAACAATCTCCCACCTGCACTAAGTGAGTAAATGTGACATATCTTGCATTCCCATAGCTGCCACATGCCTTTTGAAAAACCTCGCAGTTAGTGTCCTCATGAATGGATCAGCAAAATTGTTCTCAGATGTGATTTTGCATACAGCAACATGCCCGCCCTCAATGAAGTCATTTATCACATGATACTTTCGATGAAGATCCTTACTTTTCTTGTGAAATCTTGGTTACTTAGCATTAGCGATCGCTACAATATTATCACAATACAACTATACCGCCTTATCCATACCACGAGCTATCTTAAGATCTCCAAGGAACTTGCAAAGCAACACAGCTTCTTTTGACGCATCACTGGCTACCACATTCTCGACTTCCATTGTTGAATCTGAAGTGCAATATTGTTTGACACTTCTCCAAACAATGGCACTGCTACCTAGATAAACACAAAACTAGAAGTCGATGTTCTCAAATCTAGACAATATTGAAAATCTGAATCATTATATTCTAGATGTGTTAGATCCTTACCAAATACCCAAGCATATGCCCTCAAGTTCTTCTCAGGTACTTGAAAATATGCTTGATTGTAACCTAGTGGTTCGATCATAGATCCTACTAAAACCGACTCACTATCCTGATGCCATAACAAATGTCCTATCATGTGTAAAGCATAGCATATATGAGACTACCTACTGTCAAAGCATAAGGTACCTTCTTCATGTATTCTCTTTCTTCATCAAACTTTCATGAGTTTTCTTAGAAAGGGGAATTCCAAACCTAGATGGTTGCCCACTTCTCTTGAAATTCTACGTTGCATACCTCTTGAGAATTTTATCTATGTATGCCTCTTGGAATAAAGTTATCTATTATTCTTCCTATCATGAAAGATCCAGATATTGAGAACATAATTAGCTTCACCTAAGTCTTTCATGTCAAACTACTTGGTAAACCATAATTTGACCAATGACAATGCCTTAACATCATTGTTAATTAGCAGAATGTCATCTATACATAGGGCAGCAAAAAAACCACCTTCTTATCTTTAATGTGTTTATAAACACATGGTTTGTCCACATTTTGTTCAAACCTGTAAGTCTTAATCACCTAATCAAATCTTATATTCCAAGAATGGGAAGCCTTCTTAAGTCCATAAATTAACTTTAGCAGCTTACAAACCTCACTCTCTTGACCTTTAGCCTTGGACCCATCTGGTTGTACCATATATATGGACTCATCAAGATAGCCAGTTAGGAAAGCTGTCTTGACATCCATCTGTCAAATCTTGTAATCGAGAGCGGCAGCTATGGATAAGAGAATGCCGATGGACTTAAGCATGGCTACAGGTGAAAGATTTCATTGTAATCGATTCCTTCCTTTTATGTGTATCCCTTAGCTACTAGTCTAGCTTTATAGGTTTCGACTTTTCCATCTGCTCCACTTTTTCTCTTATAGATCCACTTACACCCTATGGGTTTTAACCCTTCGAGAAAATCTACAAGTTTCCAGACCTGATTAGTCTCCATAGACTTCATCTCAGTGTTTTTGGCTTCTGTCTAGAGTTTTAAATCAACATCCTTCATGGCCTCTTTATAAGTGTAAAAATCCCTATTATGTTCAACCGATTCAGCCAAGTAGGCTTCATCATTGAACATATACCTCTTAGGTTGACGCATAATCCTCCTATTATGCCGAAGCCCCTTAGGTTGTTGTTCGATTGTTTTTTCTACATTAATTGGATTGGTTTCTATAAGAACCCCTGGAGTGATCAAATCACTCGTAAACTCATCAAGTACCATTTTACTTTAAGGATTAAAGTCGTTTATGTAACTTTCCTCAAGGAATGTTGTATTTGTTGAAACCATGACTTTATTTTCCTTTAGATTATAGAAATAACCCCCTTTAGTCCCTTTTAGGAACTCTTGAGCCATGTCTACATCCTTCGGCTTTAACTTCTGTTCTAGCGAAGTATCTATAACACTAGCCAAATAGCCAACACAACCCTTACTAAGCATCTTTTGAGCCTTCATTGTAGTTATAATTGGCGTAGACGATCTCCCTGTGGTTCCTCTAAATATAAACTGTTCTTCTCTAGGAGGCTAAAAGACCATAATCTTCTTGTTGCAATCAATTGTGGCATGATATTTTGTCAATCAATCTATGCCTAAAATGACTTCAAATCAGCCATATTCAAAACTACAAGACCCATATATACGGTTGTATGACAACTGAACAAGCCCTTAACATTTGATTCGATTCCATTTCTTCCCTAGATGGTAACATTACACTATATCTCATTTTCAACAAATTTGGGTGTAATGCCCAATTTTTGCACAAATGTACTTAATGCAAATGAATGCGTAGATCTTGAATCTATCAATGCATTTACAACAACTCTAGAAATTAAAATATTGCCCGAGACTACAAAAGCATCTACATTAGCTTGTTCCTCTATCATCGCATACACCCTTTCTTGGACTTTCTTTTGCATTGTGAGACAATCCTTTGCCAAATGTCTTGGCTTATTGCACTTGAAACATCAGTTATTACCTTTATGACACTCTCCAAAATGATTTTTCCTACATTTAGGACGTAATGGCTTCTCAATTACACTAGCAAATTGCTCAACTCTAGGGCGTTTATTGTTTCCCTATTGTGGCTTTTGTTTTGCCTTTGTCTACTGGGTAGGATTTCTTAGAGTAAATCTTAGTCTTCTTTGTTGGCGTAACTTCTCAATGTCTTTTTCATCTTGATCTGCCATCAACACCTTGTAGACTAACTCCCCAAAGACATCCTTTCTAATTTCAAGATTAAGATCTCTAAAAATTGGTCTATCTTTTCATTGTTTTCTTTAGTAGTATAAGGGACATGCTTGCAACCTTCATCGAATTTTCTAACATAATCACACACTGACATCCCTCCTTGCTTTAGCTCCAGAAACTCTTTCACTTTCAGTGATCTAGCATCTCTTATGAAATATTTTTCATAGAAGATCTTCTTAAATTTGTCCTACGTCAACTCATCCATATTCACTCCAAGCTTAGTTCCTTTTCACTAGGTTCTAGCCCCCTTTTTAAGCAAGAAAATTGCACAAAGTACTTTTTTAGCATCACTAATCATCATGTAATCGTAGATAAAATCCAAGGATTTCACCCATTCTTCTGCAACTAATGTGTCTGAACCACCATCAAAGTCAAGAGGCTCCATGCTCTTGAATTTCTCATAAACAGATTGCAAAGCATCTAGCCGAGGTAGAGGTGGAGATGGCGGTTGGCACTGGTCATTCCTTTACATATTTAACAGCTTTTGTATCTATTCACCATATATCCTAGTCTGTTGTTGGATCAAATTTGTCCAATTATCTTTTAAATCATGATCACCCTCTTGATCATCGTCCCTTGTCTTTCTTTTTGGTACCATATTTTCCTGTATAATGCCCAATCTTATTCCTTTAATTAGCCTGTAACAAAACACAATCATAAATTAACAAAATCATAAAAATAACATATCATAAAGACAAAAGAAACTAACGGTTGACTAAGTTTCCAAGCCAGGATATGTTCATATGCCTTCTTTTGTCCTAAAAAATGATTTAACCTTTGCTCTGATATCAAAAACTATAATACCCCTTTAGCTAACTAATAAGTTAGTGGAAGGCATATTTAATTAAGATAAAGAGTATTAACCTTTCATTTTACATTATACATGTTATGGTTTACTTATAATATTCGTTTCATTATAGAGGAGTTTTGAAACTGTTATTTCACTCATTTCTTTATTTACAACATATGCAGTATCTCAAAAAGAGATGTGCAATATGCTGTCACATCCAAAGTAAGTAATATATCTATTTACAAAACCATAACAAAGCTATTAAGTTTGACAAAACAAAGTTCTAAAATAAGCTTTAAAAGCTAATCTAAAATGAGGCATATGAACAAATCTCTGTCTTGTAGCTTTGGGTACTTGGACAACTCCTGATCTTGTACATTCTTACATGTATCATAAGAACTATAATGAGCTAAAAGCCTACTAACTAGAAACTAATGCATTAACATGAACATTGACTGAGCATGTAATCAGACATATTCTTTTATCAGTTTTCTTTCAACAATTCTTTCTTCTTTTGAGTGGCAATGATAGGCCATGGTTTTGGAAACCTGTTCCTCATAATTTGGCTAATGTAAAAATAATAATACAGGGTTTCTATTTTAGTCTTCAGACCTCAGGTCTTTGTTGTATTCAGTCCCAGTCTTTGTGGCTTTTCTTATCTTGGTTTTTCAACCTCAAAGTATTCACTACCCTCTGTTAGGGCTAGTTCCACCCACGTCCAGTGCCTACCCGAACACCAATTAAGTACCAAACCCTCATTTTAGTTAAAAACCACATTCCCTTTTTAGATCATATCACATGTTCTAATGTAAATGTCATGAATTATGAATGCATTTCAACAATCTATATCATTCCTAAATAACAACAATCCAATCAATGCACCTTTAAACATAATATGACACAGTTTTTCTGATGTAGTAAATAGTAGTTTCCACATAACTTGAGTCCAATTTATGTTGAATGAAAAGATCAAACCTCTTAGAAGATAAGATATACTGAAGGTCCAGCATCATAAAATCATATTCCATTTAATTTTTCATAAACTAAACCCGTTGATTTAGGTTATAAGTTCATATTATAATGGTTTTATATTAAATCAAACACAAAATAGGCTGAGTATAACAATGTCAAAATGCACATTTGTGGCCAAAGAATAAGCTACACTACTAAACATATGATTAAACATGGAGATTAAATGCTCAATCATCTCAACAAACATACATTTCAGCTCATTCTTACTATAAATGTCAAACATGTAATAATTGAACTTCTTTCTAGCCAAAATTAGGTCTTTAATAAATTGATAACATTTCCAAACATAAATATCATTAAGGGAAGTATATAATATTATAAAAATAGCCTAATACATAAGAATCAAGCATGGTGAAAATTTGATTTTTCACTTAACCTAGTTTTACATTTTCTTTCCATAAATTCAGAAATAAGATTCTAACTAATTCCCACCAATTTATAAGCATTCAAAATCACTTAATAAACACTTAGGATCAATAGAAATAAAGAAAATAATCAAATTCCACAAAATAGTTAATTTTACAAAGAAACTAACTTAACAAACTTAGTTTGAGCTCAAATCTGTCCTTACTTACTTTTCCATATCCATAATCATATATAATAGAAAATAACTTCATTTTATCATAAGAAACATAAATATAGATGTTACGTTGTAGGGCTTGAAGTTAGCGCTCCATTGGAGGTCAAAACACTTGATTTTCAAGCTCAAAATGATGAGAACTTGGCTGGTTTGTGTAACACAAATTTCTATGGTGTTGTTTAAGTTTTTGTGAGATATAGTACATGGAAAATAAAGATAAAGAAGTGGGGAGAGTGTTGGATGTTTTTAAAACAATTTGAAAAAGAAAAAGGCAAAAATGAATATTCTAGCTCATTTGATTCAGTCTAAATCACGTAAGTGAAGGGAGGAGCTTGCTTAGGGGCTTTTGCTATCTTTTTCTTGGGTTTGACATGTGGAAAGAGTGCTGAGTAAGATAATTTAGCTAATAGCTAGCCAAGTAAATCTAGTACAAGCAAGTGTAAAATAATTTGCTATAACCTAGTTAGCAAACCAATCAAATTACACCATTTTGCATACTTTTAATTCCAATCAAATTTGTCTATTTCAAATATATAAATGGGCAAAAAAATTAGTTTAGAATGCATTTGAAATGGAAAAACACTTTCCAATCAATTCGTAACTGTTTAGCACACCAATCTTCCTTATTGAGAAACCGAGCTTTTCATTGTAATTAAAACTTTTTAAAAACATGTTAATAATTCAATGTCATAATTATTAATATAAGCATGTTTATGCATAATTCAATCTTATGAATAATGAGTACTCATGCTTGTGAGATATGCTTTCTATATGCTCAAAATTCAATAACGTTAGTGATTAAATGCATAGATATGCAGGATGCTTATTACTGACTAATTTTGAGTTAATTGGGCATTACATCTTTGCTTCAAAGGGAGAATTAAAAGAGAGTGATTTGTCTTCCTATTCTCTAGTGGTGGACAACTTTTTGGACTTTTTCTAGATAAACTATTAGGACTTTCACCCGACACAGAAATTGAGTTTGTCATCAACTTAGTTCCAAGAGCATCACCTATTTCCATCGCTCTATATCGGATGGCACTTTCTGAGAGCTTAATTAAGAAAGCAAATAGATGAATTAATGGAAAAAGGATTTAGTCACCCAAGCACATCACCTTGGGAAGCTTTAGTGCTTTTCGTGAAGAAGCATGATGGGTTGTTAAGACTTTCTATCGATTATCGCCAGCTCAACCGATTGACGTCAAGAAAAAGTATCCTTTACCCCATATTGATGAATTGTTTGATCAATTAGGGAATCTCGATACTTCTCAAAGATTAACTTGCGGTCCGAATATCACCAATTGAATATAAGAGAAGAAGATGTTCCGAAGACAGCATTTCAAACTCTCCACTGTCATTATGATTTCTTGTCATGCTTTTTGGGTTAATTAGCGCTCCAACAACCTTCATAGTTTTTTGATCTTATTTAGATCAATTTATCATTGTTTTCATTGATGATATCTTGATCTATTCTAAGACCAAAGAAGAATATGCTGAACATCTGAGGATTGCTCTAGAAACATTTAGGGAATACGGCTTATATGTGAAGAAGGAAAACTATGACTTTTGGATGATGAAAGTCAAGTTCCTAGGACATGTTGTTTCCAAAGAAGACATATCAGTGGACCTCTCTAAAGTTGAAGCAGTGTTAAATTAGGAGCAACCTAAGAATATATCAGAGATTCAAATTTTCCTCAAGTTAGCTAGATGTTATTGATGTTTTGTGGAGAACTTTTCAAAGATTGCCTCTCCATTGACAAGACTTACCAGGAAAGATGTCAAGTCCTTATGGGACAATAAATGTGAGGAAGTATTTATAGAACTGAAGCATAGACTCACATGTGTGCCTGTACTTGTTATTCTTAGTGACGAGGAACCTTATACTGTGTACACGACTGCCACAGGAAATGGATTGGATTGCGTACTGATGCAACATGGTCGAATAGTTGCTTATGCTTCACACAACTAAAAGCCCACAAAAGGAGTTATCCTTCACATGATCTTGAGTTAGCTGTTGTAGTCTTTGCACTTAAGATTTGGAGAAGTTATCTCTGTGGCCAAAGATTTGACATCTACACTAACCATTAGAGTTTGAAGTATTTGTTTACTTAGAGAGATCTCAATCTAAGACAATGAAGGTGGCCCAAGTATCTGGCAGATTATGACTTTAGTATTCAATACCACCCTGGTAAAGCAAATGTAGTAGCAGATGTAGTAGTAGATGCTTTAAGTTGAAATAATCATAAGATTATAGCTAGCTTAACATTGGAATATTAGAGACAAACAACCACCATTGGTGACTTTGACTTATAGTACTATGAAAATAATGGAAAGGCCTTCATGTTTAACATAATAGCTACCCTTACATTGATGTAACAAGTGAAATAAGGACAATGACATGATCAAGGACTATGTATGATATAGAAACAGTTACACAATAGTGAACAATTAGATGGATGGCAGATAGGACTAGAAGGACTTTTGCTTTGCAAAGGGAGATTAGTTGCGCCAAAAGATCTTTATCTCTGACATGAAGTGTTGGATGAAGTGCATCACTCTAAATTTGCAATTCATCCTAGAAGCTCTAAGATGTAAATGGACTTAAAACAACAATATTGGTGGCATGGAATAAAGCATGACATAGTAACTTTTGTATCCAAATGTATGACATATCAACAGGTCAAAGCTAAACATCAAAAGTTTGGAGATGAGTTGAAAAACTTATCTATTTCAGAATGGAAGTGGGACCATGTATCGATGGATTTTGTTACGAGATTTCCAAGAACTTAGTTAGGACATGATGTCATTTGGGTAATAGTGGATCCTTTGATAAAAACAACCCACTTTATTCCAATCAGAACAAATTATAATGTCTTTAAACTATGTCAGTTGTATGTGAAAAAGATAGCGATATTGTATGGTGTACCAACTGTTGGGTTTTGTTGGATTTTATGATTTAAATACACAGCGAAAAATTAAAAATTAATTCCCACAAAACTCTCGCAAGATCCATGTAATTTGATTAGATTGATAATAAAGTCATGAAATCTTACCAGGATGACAAAACGGGCAAGATTCTGGAAGGGAGAGAGTGGGTTTACTCCGGTGACACCCTAACTCGAGCTTTTAGTAATCGGGATCGGATTTAGACGTTGTTACTTAGAGCAACATCCTCTACAGGTATCAACATGAACAGACTCTATCAAAAACGAATTGGTGTGCTAGCACCCTTTTTTTGCGTTAAATGACTCTCTCTAATTTTTAGGGTTTTAATGTCTTTGCCCTTTTGAATGAGAGAACGCCTTTTCTCTTCTTAATACCACTAGACACCCTAAAACAGATATATATATATTGACTTTGAGATAGAGTCAGATTTTAACTAGGGTAAACTGTAATTCGAATATGATTTAGAGAATCTAGATAATGCTTGTAATTCGAATATGATTCAAAAAATCTAGATAATATCAATAATTCGAATATGATTCAGATAATCTAGATAATGTCAGATTCAATGAACCTAGACATATCTAGTACATCGAATCTGGACATTATCAAGTTCATCGAACCTAGACATAGTTACCCCAAAATTCGTTATTGGTCTGTTCTAAGTGTGCGACCCTGTAGATTCACATAACGTTGGTAGTAGGCTTGAAATTCTGTTTCTGGCCCCAAATCATAAGTGGCCTCTAGTAAGACATTATGATTACCCAAGTTATGCGAATGTCAATAATCCGACATAACCTAATCTACAGTAAATATTAAACTCCTTTTGTCTTTAGATAATTTGATTGAACATAAGGCATGGTTTATGTCATCGTTATACTATTCAATCATATTATTTCTCGATCT
Source organism: Artocarpus hirsutus (assembly GCA_946598075.1). Taxonomy (NCBI): domain Eukaryota; kingdom Viridiplantae; phylum Streptophyta; class Magnoliopsida; order Rosales; family Moraceae; genus Artocarpus; species Artocarpus hirsutus. Next base: position 99,743 of record CAMOHE010046013.1, read on the forward strand.
TAAGTAGACTGATATTGATAACCGTTATCAATTCATTCTAGTATGGCCATACATTTTTCTT